>CM057051.1:41366302-41633802 GCA_029948455.1 Solanum rostratum
GTTGGGTTATCGCTTATGCTTCTTGCCAATTATGGGCCCATGAGTGTAAATACCCTATATACGAATTAGAGTTGGCGACAATAGTGTTTGCATTCAAGATCTGGAGGCAATATTTTTATGGCATTCATTATGATATCTATACAGACCACTAGAGCTTGTTGTATATCACGACTCAGTAGGATTTGAATTTTCGACAGAGGCAGTAGATTGATTTGCTGGTTGATTATGACCTCTATATTTTATATCATCTGGGCAAGGCAAACACGGTAGTAGATGCCTTGAGTCAAAAGAAAGTGAATCTGGCAACCTAGCACATTTGACTATAGAGGAACAACTCTTAGATTTGGACGTCCAGTCCTTAGCTAACATGTTAGTATGATTGGATGTTTCAGACCTCAACCGAGTGTTGGACTTCATTGGGGCTCAATATTTATTGATTGATCAGACTTGGGCTCGACAGTTTGAGGATGAGCCATTAGTAGGTCTCAAAGACAAGAGTTTTATAGGGGGTTGGTGATACGCTTCAGTTGATTAGGACAGGGTCCTCAGATTTGACAACCGATTGTGTGTTCCTAGAGTGGGGGATTCGATAAAGCCAATTCTGCATAAGGATCATGACTCTAGATACCCTATCCACCTAGGTACAACGAAGATGTACGAAGATTTAAGACAACATTATTTGTGGGATAATATGAAGAGAGATATTTTCGATTATGTGTCCCATTGTCTTAGTCACTATCAGGTAAAGGTTGAGCACTAACGACCCTACGAAACCTATTTTCAATTGGAAGTGGAAACATGTGACTATAGACTTTGTTGTGGGGCTCTCCCGTATGTGCAGAGGCTATGATAGTATTTGGGTTATAGTTGATTGACTGACTAAGTCTACACATTTCCTTCCTATTCCATCTACCTTTAGTGCTGAGCAATTGAGTAGTATTTATATTAAGGAGATAAAATAGTTGCATGGGGTGCCAGTATTTATTATATCTGACCGAGGATCACAGTTTACCTCCTACTTTTGGAGGGCTTTTCAACGAGAGTTGGGTGTTGATCTGAGTACAACCTCAACCCTAGACCGATGGCCAGTCTAAGCGTACAATACAGGTTCTAGAGGATATGCTATGAGCTTGTGTATTGGAATTTAGGAGTCAGTGGGACCAGTGTTTCCATTGGCCGAGTTTTCTTATGATAACATCTATCATACTAGCATTTAGATGGCCCCATTTCAGGCACTATATGGTCGATGATGCATTACTCTCGTTCATTGGTTTGAGTCTACAGAGTCGGGGCTGTACAATTCTGACTTATTGTAGGATACCTTAGCCAGGGTCCAAGTTATCCAAGATAAACTGAGGACATCTTAGAGTTGGCACCATTACAGTTTGAGGTTGGAGACAGAGTATTCCTGAGGGTGTCTCCCTGAAAAGGGTCATGCGGTTTGTTCAAAAGGGTAAGCTTAGCCCTCGATATATTAGGCCTTTTAAGATTTTGAGATAGGTTGGGATGATTGCGTATAAGTTATACCTACCTCCAACTTATTCTGCTATACACCCTGTCTTTTATGTGCCGACATTGCGCTGGTATGTTCCAGATGAGTCACACGTGCTTTAGTATGATTAAGTTGAGTTAGATGACCATCTAACATTTGTTGAGAAGCAGTGGGCATTTAAGAAAAGGATACCAAATAGTTGTGACCTAAGGTTATACCGTTGGTTAAAGTTCAGTGGCAGTCACTATCCACTTGAGGAGTCTACTTGAGAGATAAAGGCAAAGATGTAGGAGTAGTACCTCGGCCTATTTAAGCCATCAGGTATGCCTTTATGTTTACTGTTGTGGACAAAAGTCCTATTAGTGGGGGATCTTGTAACAACCCTCTAGGTCATTTCTATTTTTCAGGGATTATTCTGTTGATTTGAGTAAGTGTATGACAACCTCAACTATTTGTGACTGTTGGGATGATTATTGGTTGAGTCGGTTGTGAATTATGTGGATTTTTGAGTTAACGAGAAGTTATGACTATAAAAATGAGTTTTCTGGTAAAGTCCTGATAGACGCCCTCAGAATGGAATTCTGACAATTTCATCAATTCCAAGACAACCGAATTAGGCTAGGAGCGTAGTTGGTCTGAGGTTTGAGGGTCCCAATGTGAGTTTAAGTTTGAAATCGTAAAATCAGTTCAACTGAAAGCTAAAAAGGAATTTTCTATATAAACCTAGGTAAACATGCTTGGAATGGGAATCTGATGGGTGGTCAGCTCTGGAACGTCAAATATTGCCTAAAACGACCTTTTGCGGGGGCTTTCGGGTGCATTTTGACCCCTCTAGTTCTTTTAGCTAAAGTTAGTCGAAAAGAAGTGGAACCCTCATTTTTCTTTAAGATGCTCTGTTGGGAATTCTGACTGCATCATTAGATCTAAAATGTCAAAATCCATGTGATTACACTATTTATTTGTGAAAAATAGACATTGGACGAGCCGAGAATGCTCCGGACAAGTTTTGAGGATAGTTGGTGTAAACAGTAGGAGGCCAACCCTCCGCGTTCATGGAGGGCATGGCACGTTCGCAGGGCAGGCACGATAAAGGCGCGCATCCATTGCACCTTGCCCATGTTTGGGGCAGGCAACTTTCGCAGAGGCCTCTTGTGAGGCGACAGTCGTGCATTTAAAAGGCTGGTCGCGGGCCAAAGAAGGGAAAAGCTTCACTCCTTCATAATTTTGATCTATAAATCCGTTTATATGGATTCAAAAGGCTACATTGTATGAAGTTTTGCAAGAAATACCGTGGAGGTGTCGGATTCCAGGTTTTGCATGTATTTCGTGTTAAAATAACGACTTTTCACTGATTATGTATCAGAGACATGCAAAAACTTTACATAATGATATCTCAGTCAATTCTAATTGGAATTAAGTAAATTTGGGTCTAAGTTCTATTTTTTTTGAGAAACGCTTTGGTATGTTTGGATTCTCATAATTTTATTGTACTTTGTAGAATTTGACTGAGAAGTCTTATATACAAATTAAATATTTTCCAATAAGAAATGTAACTTCATTTTGAGCCATTTCTCTGTCTTATGGGATTCGTTTTGGGCTCAATTTCTGGCTATACACTCAGGGCGATGTGGAGATCATTTTATGGGAGTTTGTTCGGGATTTCGAGTGTGGCCCCTATTTTTCCCCATTTTGGAAATAATTGATATGATTTTCTCCAATTGTCAGGTTTTTAAGTCAAATCAGTCGTAATGATCTTGGCCTTATATTTTGATGGCGGAGCAACATAAGGAAGCAATCAGGAACAGAAAATTTCAAGTGGGTTGATCTGGGACGCGAGAGACGACCATCCAAGTAGGCTAGGATTCTTTAACCCTTAGACTGAGTTAAAATTTGTGAATATTTGACTGAGATGTGTTGTATATGGGCTGTTGTTGCTGAGTATGTGGTATATATATGGCTGATCTTACTGAATACATGTGATATATGATGACTTGAGATGGTAATCACTATGTTGATGGCTGTATTAGTTATAACTAGCATATTAGCTAAGTTCTGGCACTATTGGACTACGAGATGGCCTGGTAAGGGCTGGATTGGGCTGATGATATATGACAACTTATTGGGCTGATGATATATGACAACTTATGGGGCTGATTGCTTTATGCGATACTGTGGACTTGTTCTGGTATAGATATGATTCTGATGGCCCTGGTTGTTCAAGATATCTATGATACAACTATGACTATTCATGTTTATTCTGTGTACATATGGCTGACTAGATTGTGATATATGTACCCCTGGTTAAATGATTCTATACTATTCTATGACATATATGCCTCTGTATAGAAGTGTAGCCGTTGTACACTTGTTATACTTACTTGATATTGGGAGACATGCTATACTTTGAGAAATGTTGTTGTTAGGCTTCTGACTGGGCACCATGACTGTAGATATGATATATGATAATACTGAACCTCTGGTGAGTTAGAAATAACGATGTAAATCAGTTAAAAAGATGTGTGTCATATCCTACAAGATTCATTAGGCTATTTGTGGGTGAGATACAACTTATATGTCTCAGTCCTTTAGACTACCCTTATATTCTTGAGATTGTCACATTACTAGTGGGTCGGCACATAGTTGCCTTGGAAGGTACATTCATATCAGCTAGGCTATTGTATGATTCTAGATAGGTGACACACCTCTAATTATCTGTTCTCATTGGGCCTTAGCCTAGGCTTAAGCGGACGCTGCCCTAGAGTTGCTATGCAAAGAGCCACACTATTACATTATAGGGACTGGTGTCACGGCCTAACATGACATACATTACAAGGATGGGTGTCATGACTTGGCATGATTTAGGGGAATCTTTCTCTCGTGTGGAATTCATCCCACCGTTATATATTTAGGCGCTAGGGGACAAGTGTCACGTATTGACACGATATGATACTTGGGATCGAGTGACCTTTTTGTCACAAGAGTTACATCGTTCTACGCGAGTTCCACTATTGCACCATTTGACACCTTTATTGTGCTTGGGTGTACCATCTGGGCTTATGGGGATTCATGGGGCGTACATGCATAGATATTAGGGCTTTACACCCACATATAGTCCGACCCCTCGATTATGATGCCTACTGGGTGCCTGTTACCAGTACTCACCCCTACATTTCTACATCTTCCCATGGTATAGGTCTAGGTGCTAGCCACAGTCGCTGAGTTAGATGTTTGCAAACTATTTAGAAGACCTTGGTGAGCTTCAACCGCACTCTACATTCTACGTTCTCCTTCTATTTTTATGACCGTCTTTTGCATTCAGACATTGGCCCTGTACCTTATAGTTGGCTTGTATATGTAGGAGTTCCTCTTGATTATGTATATTATTATCATTATGTGTATGTCTCTCTCTCTCTATATATATATACACACACACATATATATACATATATATATATATATGTATATATATGTGTGTGTATATATATATATATGTATGTATGTATGTATACATATAGAGTGTGGGCTTGTGTCTATAGTAGCTCTGTATAAATGACTTCTAGGTTCTGGGTAGGTTGTGTTTTGGTTGTGCATTTATGGCTAGTATTGTTATTTTAGAGATTCAGGACAAGTACCTTGGGTTAGAATTTAGCTTACCTGTAGGTGGGATCTAAAGGCGCTATCATGACCTTAAAAGATGGGTCGTGATAATGCTACCAATACACTTCTCTCAAATCCAGATACATTTTAGTGGATCTCGGATGTATAGATTAATGAGAGTTATGATCCTCCCTTAAAATCACCTCTCTAAGACCATCAATATTCGGAACGCACAATCGATCTTGATACCGATGCACATCATCTCCCCCAGGGAGAAATCCTCTATCTTCTTTTTAGCAAACAACCTCTTTAACTCAATCAATGATGGATCCAAGTCTTATTTTCCTTTGACATCAATGTCCACAGAAGACTCAACCCTATTTTGGACATGGATACCACCATTATTAAAGTCAGCCAGTCTAACACCTAATCTAGCCAAATGGCGCACATCCTTTGCCAACTCCTTCTTAGTCTTATCAACATAGGCCACACTACCTATAGATAGCCTGCTAAAGGCACCAACTACGACATTCACCTTGTCGTGATGATATTGCATGCTCATGTCATTGTCTTTGAGAAGTTCTAACCATCTCCTTTGCCTCAAAGTAAGATCTCTTTGAGTGAATTCATATTGCAAGCTCTTGTGATCGGTGAACACATCAACATGTATCCTATATAGAAAATATTCCCAAATCTTCAAAGTAATCACCACAACTGCTAATTTGAGATCGTGAGTCAGGTAATTTTGTTCATGCATATTCAGCTGTCTAGATGCATAAGCTACCACCTTACTATGTTGCATAAGCACACAATCTAACCAAATTTGAGAAGCATCACAATATACCACTAACCCATCTAAATTATTCGGTAGAGTCAAAATAAGAGCCAGTATAAGCTGATCTTTCAAAGTAAAAAAACTCTTCTCACACTCATCAGACCAAATAAACTTGGCCTTTTTTCAAGTCAATAGATGACAAACCCTTAACGAATCTCCGGTAATAACCAGCCAATCCAGAAAAACTCCAAATATCTGAGGGAGTCAATGATCTAGAAAATTCTTCACAACCTCAATCTTCTTTGCATCAACTTTAATACCATCACTGGATACCACGTGACCAAGAAACGCTACTTTACCCAACCAAAACTCAGACTTACTGAACTTGGCAAATAATTGTTTATCTCTTAATATCTAAAGAACCAATCTCAAATGATCTATAAGCTCTTGTTCACTTCGAGAATAAATCAAAATATCATCAATGAAGTCAACCACAAAAATATCAAGGAATGGCTTGAACACTCGATTCATAAGATCCATAAACACCTGGGGAATTAGTCAATCCAAAAGACATTACCACAAACTCAAAGTGTCCATATCTAGTCTAAAAAGTCATTTTGGGAATATCACACTCCCATACCCTCAACTGATGATAACCGGAACGGAGGTTAATCTTTGAGAAATGGGTAGCTCCTTGTAATTTGTCAAACAAGTCGTCAATCCTTGGTAACATATACTTATTCTTGATGGCCACTTAATTCAATTGTCGATAGTCAATACACATCTGAAGCGTCCATCCTTCTTTCCTACAAATAACATAAGAGCACCCGAAGGTGATATACTTGGCCTAATGAAAACCTTCTCCAACAAATCTTTCAATTGATGCTTGAACTCCTTTAATTCAGCTAGTTCCATGTGATAAGGGGGAACGAAAATAGGTTGAGTATCAGGAAGAAGATCTATGCCAAAGTCTACTTCCTTTCGGGAGGAATACCAGGAAAATCTTCGAGAAAGACATTGGAAACTCATTGACCACGAGAACCGACTAAAGAGTAAGAGACTCAGACTTAACATCCTGAACTCTAACTATATGATAGATACACCCCTTGGAGATCATTTTCCGGGCTTTGAGATAAGAGATAATTTGACCCTTAAAAGCGGAGTCACCACCCTCCCACTCAAGAACAGTCTCATTAGGAATCTGAAACTTGACGGGGTGGGTTCGACAATCTATAGAGGAATAAGAAGAATGCAACAAATCCATCCCAAGAATAACATCAAAATCAAACATCTCACGTTCAACAAGATTATATGGAAGAACTTTATGCAAGACAGTAAACTCTATGAGTAACACTAAACTCACCTACGAGAGTATAAACTGAGGTTGGCTCCCTCAAAATTTCAACACTCAAACCAAACTTAACAACGAACAAAGGAGTAACAAAATATATTTTGCACCTGGATCAAGGAAAGCATAAACAATAATATCAAAGACTTTCAACATATCGATTACCACATCTGGAGTCTCATCCATCTCCTGTCTAGCATGAAGGGGATAAAAACTACTATTGCTAGGAGAACTACCTTGTTGAGCCTTTGGATGACCTTGACCACCCATAACCATTTGACCCTTCTTTGAGGCTTTAGGACAATCAACCAACTTGTGGCCCATCTCACCACACCCATAATAAGCACTCGAATCCTTTAAGTATCTCTCTTGGTGATTCTTCCTGCACTTGTCACACCTAGGATGTGTTGGACCACTCCCATCTTATGCCTTGAGAGGAGGCACTCTATCATCATCAACTCTCGGATTTGAATCTTTTCCTTGTTGAAGCGATCATTTCCACCGCCACTCCTAGAGTTAGAAAACCCACCATCATAACGGGCTCTCTTGGAATCCTTCATTCTCCTCTCTTTGAGCTTCTCCTCTTCAATTTGCTCAGCATATTCTAGAAACGTCCATCTCTCGAATAAGCACAGCTATACGAAATTCTTTCACAACCAAGTCAGAAATCCTCGAGATAAATTTGTGCATCCTAGCATGGGGGTCACCCACTAGTGTCGGAGCACACTTGTAGAGATTAGTAAACTTGAAGGCATACTCCCTCACGCTCATCCCACCCCGTTTGAGGTTGATAAACTTTGTCAACTTGGCCTCTTTAAGCTTTAGAGGAAAGAAATGATCCAGAAAAGCCAACTTGAACTCTTCCCACCCAACTCTATCGTCACCTAAACCCTCAACCAACCACTGAGTGTACCACATATAGGCTACTCCCTTCAACTAATAAGCAGGAAACTTATCTTTATCTTCAGAAGACACCCCCATAATAAAGCACTTTGTAGACCTCATCTATGAACTCCTAGGCATTTTCATATACTTTGGAACTATGAAACTCCAGAGGATTCATCCAGGCAAAATCTCTCACTCCACTAGCCAGAGTGAGAACATGAGGAGGAGGTGCAACTTGTCCTATCTGAGAAACCATATCCCGGGCCATCATAGCAATTGCGGTCTGAAATTCAACATTAGTCACTTGCTCTCCTTAGGCTCTTGGGGAGCTTGGTCTTTATCAACAAGAGTTTGTCCAGGTTTAGGAGATCTTTTTTGGGGCATCATCTGAAAAGTCAGCAATGGACAATCCTTAGAGTAGGGCATCCTTATGAAGAATTGAGACATTTCCTAAAACGTCTTGTAGCCTCCTATTCATAGTCGTGGTGCACTTCACATCCTTGAATAAGACTCTACTTCATGTAGCATGTTGGACTCCAAGGACCATTCAAAACCTTATCGCTTTGATACCAAGTTTGTCATGACCCAAGCCTAGGGCCTAGCATAACACAGTGAATGGATTCCCCGAAAGGACCTTAAAATAACCCTTAGCATTCATATAGAATCAAAGGTAGAATCAGGAGAAAATATACATATGTAGAATCATATATAAAGCTAGAACAACAATATAAGTCTCAACATGAAATAGACCATAAGATAAAGTACACGAGTCTAAAACTGAAATACAACCATATAGCTAAAACCTACTGATGTCACTCAACTCGGCTACTTAAAGGAAGTAGTAGTGGCGTTATCAACATAATAACCCAATTTTAGTGTCGGGGTCAATCCCATAAGGAATAATGTGTCGGTGAATGAGTAGACCAAGGACCTATTGCTAATCGATTTTGGCTCGATAAGCTAGTACCAAGAAAGAATTCTAACTAAAATGAGGGGAAGCTAAACAAACAACTACTCCTAAGAAACAATTTGGTAAGGATTAATCAAGCAAGGGATCAAGGATAGGGGATATGGGAATTAATCAAAACTCAATCGATTCATCACACTTAGTATCAAATTAACTCTATGGGTAGGTTAGGTTGCTTGTAATCACCCCGACTAGGGTAGGTGATGTTTCACAAGAGCCAACTATGGCCTCTTATGCGAGTCACTCAAAGACACGCCTGGATTGAGAACCTCAAAGCAAAACTCCCAAGACCTTAGCCATTGAGTCCCTTTTGAGCCTCTCAACTCATAAACCCATGACTATCATGCAATCCTCTACTTCAACCACACCTGCTAAAGCAATAATTGAAGATCTAAGCTAGATTCAAGTAGCTAACACAAATCTAAACTATACAAGAAGATATGCATGAACACATAAACCACTTCAAACAATTAAATCAATGTGGGAGGAACCCTCTTGATTTTTGCAAGTAAATTATCAACTAAGCATGAAATAAAGAGAAATAATCAAGACCCATTTTCAAATTAACACCTAAGCTTCAATTGAATCTACAAATTTAGCATCCAAGAACAAGGAAATAAAGAGTGAGTGAAACATAAATACAAGTGAAGCCCACACTTTCCAATCCACTCAAGAATTTATAGAGAACTTTCTATAAATCCTCACCCGAAACTAAAATCTACACTAAGGTGTGTTTTTCTTCTTCAAAGATATATGAATGTTCTTCTCTGGTTCATGGTCTTCGAAGAATGAGGGTTGGGAGTACGTGTATATGTGATTTTAGGACTGAAAATGGTGAAATCTAGAGTTGTCCTGATGCTGGTCTCTACAACATTCTGTGATCGTGCTTAGCACTCCGCGATCGCGGAGGTTATGTTTCCTTATGCTACATCTTTATGCCTAGATCGAGCATGTTCGTGCTTCTTTACTTGTCAGAGCTCCGCGGTCGCGAGACTGAAGGCTGTGTTCTCGGAGTGTATCTCCTCCCAGGTACTATTTTGTGCATTTTAGCTTCTCTTGGCTCTAATTCAGCTCCATGTTCAATCTTTCTTAGCAGAGCCAAATCTTAACCATATATACCTATAACATACACCATTCAAATCACAATTCACCGCAAGTTATGCATTTATCAACACAAAATCACAAGAAAAGAGTAACAAATGAGTGAAAGTTTTGCACTCTTCACATGCCACTAATCATAACATAGGACGGGGGCTCAGACACACGCTGGCTCACCCAGAAATAAAGAAAAGACCGACACTAGTAAAACCATAGGATGATTAGAAAGATAATAGGTTCGCTCCTCGAAGCCGGAGGACTACCAACTAGGATCGTGATAATACCAAAATCTAGCCACGAAGAGGATCAAAAGTAGCACCTGCTCTTGCATTTTAATATAATGCTGGCATAGAGTATGCATTAGTATTTTGGAATGTACTAAGTATGTGGGTATGCAATGTTATGAATATGATAAAAACCTACATTAAGTGTTAGATGGCAAGGGTGCACACGCGCGCGTGTACACACACACACATATATATTTAAGTGAAGTATATAGAAAATAAGATCATATCAAGATGGCATAAATCATGATGCATGATTTCATAGTATAAAAACATAGTGGGGATGTAATCTTAACCGACATGTAAGACCATGTGAGCTATTACATAGAATCTTGATGTTGCCTCTACACTGGAGAAAGAGTGGATTACTTGCCAAAGGTAGCCTATACAACACCTTTAGTTCCTTGCCTATTTTGAAGAGTGGTTCTCAAGACATAATCATCCATATAGGGAAAAGTGAACCTAAAGTGGCAACGTAGTTATGAGAAAGGTAGGATTTATATAAGGACCCTTGGGGATAACCCCTACCTCCAATATCATTTGGTGCTAAGCCATCTTCCCACGGGAATACATATACATATACATTCTAGGAATAGGATCATAAGTCATTTCTAATCACAGTCATGCATACTTAGGCTTAAAAACCAAATCATACTCCACTTAATACTTTCATGCATAGGAATAGCTCATTCATAACATGTACATAGTGGTGTATACACACCTATGAGGCTTAAATCCAAAACATAGACATTGTGTGTTCACATTTCATGTCATAACCATACGTGCCTTGAAATCACTGTCATAATCATCATTTATGGTCACATCCATGGTAATACTTCATAAAAAGTTATGATCATGCATGCATATGTCATTAAGAATAAAATAATAGCACGAGTACTTGAAATTCATACTTAAATTAAGAAATTAAGGCAAAATCATTCAAAAAACATGATAAAATCAACATTCGGATCATAAGTCATACTACAAATGCGTGAAAACAAGATTAAAAGGGACATGCAAGCTCAAATATTGTAAAAATCATGTAAGTCAATGAACAAGGAGTAATTCATCCCTGGTTTATCATTTGAATATGACCCATAACATACTTTTAGAAATTCAAGTCTAAATCTTGAAAATCACTTCTTAAGTTCTCTTAAAGTTCACGAGAATTTGAAAATAAAAGTTGGTCTTCATGATTGAAATGGAATCATGTATGGAACCACAAGTACATTTATAAATTTTGGAAGATTAAGATGGAATATACTTGAGCTTGTATTCATACGTGAAACCCTTAGCTTGAATATTCAAAGTTAGGCTAGAATAGAGTTTTCAGACTTGATCTTTTGGAACTAAGTGTTGAGAATAGAATGGGATGAATGAAATGACCTAGGAATGATTTAGGAATATTGAGTTACGCATAAAATTCCTAAAATACCAAAGAGAGGGGCCAAATTACTAAATTGGCCCCATTTAAAATAGAGCTAAATTGCACTGGGGTGCATTTCATAGAAGCCACTATGGGTCGTGATATGCACCATGAGCTATACTGGGCTCCTTGGTGGTGCACCTTGGAGAGAAAAAAGAGATTTCCTTAGGAAGGATCCTTGACAAAACCACCGCATGAGCCCCCCCTGTGGCCGTGGTGTGCACCACGGGCCATGAAAGGGTTCGTGCTGAGGACCCTTGAGGGATTTGTGAGGAGGCTCCTCCACAGCTTGTGGTGTGCACCACTGGCCATGGTGTGCTCCATGGTTGGAACACTTTCAAAGTAGACCCTTGGCTTGGGAAGACATGGACTTTTCAAGGCCTAGGCCCCTTCCAAGACACCTTATATGGTCCATGGGATGCAGTACGAGCTGTGTAGGGTTCCTTAAAGAGGATCCTTGACCCAAAGCTTCAAAAATGTATTTTTTTGGCTACTCAAGGCCTCTCGAGATTCAAGTCCTTACACTTATTCATGGGTGTGAAGTGATCCACATTTATGTCTAGGAGGCTATAAGGCATTTTAGGAAATGTTTTGCTTTTTCATGATTCATGTCATGCCATAGAATGTGTCCTAAGGTTCCCTAAATTTAATGAGTGTTATGTGATGCTTTTACAGATGATGCCTCCATGAAGAGCACCTCAGCCTAGAAAAACTCTTTTTAATGAGGATCATGCTCCTCTAGAGCTGATGGGAGAGCCTACTACTCATGTTGAATTCCAAACTGCTTTTTCCATATTGGCTTAGGCTATGGCTAACCAATTTAGACAAGCTATTCCTCCTCCTAATATGCCCACCCTAGCTTCCAGGGTGAGAGGCTTTTCCCCGATGAACCCTTCAGAATTCTATGATTCCAAAGTTGATGAAGATGCCCAAGAGTTTATTGATGAGATCTACAAAATGTTAGCTCTAATAAGGGTGTCTTCATAAAAGAAAATTGAGTTAGCCGCTTATCAATAGAAGGGAGTAGCCCAAGTGTGGTTCACTCAATGGATGACCGAGAGAGTGAATGATGATAGAGTTGGTTGGAAATTCAAATTCGCGTTTCTAGATCGTCTCTTCCCTCTTGAGCTTTGGGAGGCAAAATTGACCAAGTTTTTTAATCTCAAGCAAGAAGGAATAAGCATGAGCGAGTATGCCCTCAAGTTCACTAAACTCTCAAAATATGTCCTACACTAGTTACTGACCCCGTGCTAGAATGCATAATTTTATTTTGGGGATTTCTAACTTTGTAATCAAGGAGTGTTGTACAACTATGCTCATTAAGGAGATAGACATTTCTCGGCTCATAACATATGCCGAACAAATAAAGGAGAGAATCTCAAGAAAAGGAGAATGAGGGAATCCTAGAGACCCCGAGTTGATGGTAAGTTATCCAACACTAGAAGTGGTGGTGGAAATGGTTGTCGTAAACAGGGCCAAAGGTTCCAAGGACGAGGCTTAAATAAAGATCTGAATCCAAGGTCTCTAATGATAGAGTTTCTTATCTCAAGGCACAAAGTAAAGGTGGGTCGGTTGATCGCAAGTGTGGGAGGTATGGAAAGAATCATCTTGGTAGATACTTTAGAGACTGGGGTGCTTGTTATAGATGTGGAAAGATGGGCCACAAGCTTGCTGATTGTCCTAATTCATATAGAAAGGGCCAAGAAGACCGTTCTCAAGGCCAAATTATTTTGAGATATCAAGGCCAACCATGGGACGAAGAAGGTGATGCTTCTCAGAACAACAGGTTTTATGCTTTACACTCTAAACAAGAGGTGGGGGAGACTCTAGATATTGTGATTGGTATGTTGAACTTTATTTTTATGTGTATGCTTTGCTTGATTCAGATGCAAATTTGTCTTTGTAACTCTTTTTTTAGCTATTAAGTTTGGTATGAGTTTTGAAATCTTAAGGGAGCTATTCTTATTTTGCACTTCCATGGGTGAGTTAGTTATAGGCCATAGCATTTATCGGGGTTGTCCTATTTCAGTTTTGTATAAAGTCCTCCTTTATGACCTTATTAAGCTTGAAATAGTTGATTTTGATGTCATTCTTGAGATGGATTGGTTACATGCTTTTTATGCCTTCATAGATTGTAGGACCCAAAAGGTAGAATTCCAACTCCTGAATGAGCCTATTTATTAATGGGTAGGTAGTGACTCCACTTTCAAAGGTTGATTTGTTTCCTATTTTAAGGCTGGAAAAATAATTTCTAAGGGGTGCATCTACCATATAGTAAAGGTTGGAGATGTTGAGTTCGAGTCTCCTACTTTTGAGTCAGTTCCGGTGGTTAACGGGTTTTCAGATATTTTTCTCAAAGATTTGATTGGTATTTATCCCAAAAGGGAAGTAGACTTTGGCATAGATCTTCTCCTTGATGCTCAACTTATCACCATTCCTCCTTACAAAATGGCACCAATAGAATTGAAGGAGTTGAAGGACCGGCTAAAGGATTTGTTAGAGAAGGGCTTTATTAGGCCAAGTATATCACCATAGGGTGCTCCTGTCTTATTTGTGAGGAAGAAGGATAGGTCACTTTTAGATGTGTATTGACTATCAACAGTTGAACAAGGTGACTATAAAGGATAAGTATCCATTACCAAGAATAGGTCATTTACTTGATGAGTTTCAAGGTGCTACTCACTTCTCCTGAATTGATCTTCGTTCTGGCTATCATGAGTTGACAGTAAGGGAATTGTAATTCCCAAGAAAACTTTCCATACTAGATATGGGCACTTTGAGTTCTTAGTGATGTCTTTTGGATTGGCTAATGCACTGACGGTATGTATGGATCTCATGAATCGGGTGTTCAAGCCATTCGTTGATACTTTTGTGGTTGTCTTCATTGATGAAATTCTATTTATTCTAGGAGTGAGCAAGAGAAGTTGAATCATTTGAGATTGGTTCATCAAACTTTTAGGGACAAACAATTATTTGAAAAGTTAGGTAAATGTGTGTTTTGGTTGTATGAGGTAGCCTTCCTTGGTCATGTGCTATCCAGTGATGGTATTAAGATTGATGACCGAGGTAGCGAAGAATTGGTCTAAACAATTGTCTTCTTCAGATATTCAAGAGTTTTCTTGTCTTAACTGGTTATTTTAGAAGGTTTCTTAAGGGTTTTCATCGATTGCTTCACCATTGGCTATGTTGACTCAAAAGAAAAAAATTAAACGGTCAAATGAATATGAGAAAAACTTTCGGACTTGGAAAGATCGATTTACATCAGCTCTTATTTTGACACTACTGGATAGCTTAGATGGGTTTGTTGTATATTGTGATGCTTCCCATATTGGTTTAGGTTGTGTTTTAATGCAATATGGCAAGGTTATATCATATGTATCTAGACAATTGAAGGTGCATGAGCGGACTTATCCAACTCATGATCTTGAATTAATGGCTGTGGTGTATGATTTGAAGATTTGGCGATATTATCTTTATGTGGTTTATGCTGATGTATTCAGCAATTACAAGAGTTTGCAATATGTATTTGCCCAAAAAGATCTAATCTTAAGGCAAAGGAGGTGGTTAGAACTTTTAAAGGACTATGACATGAGCGTATAGTACCATCCAGGCAAGGCAAATGTTGTAGCTAATGCCTTTAGTAGAACTTCTATGGGTAGTGTGGTTGGTGTTGTTGAGGCCAAGAAGGAGTTGTTGAAGTATGTGCACTGTTAGGCAAGATTGGGTGTTAGATTGGCTGATTCTAATGATGGTGGTGTTAATGTTCATAATGAAGCTGAATCTTCTGTGGATGTTGATGTCAAAGCAAAACAAGACTTAGACCTATCATTAGTTGAATTGAAGAAGTTGATTTCTGAAAAGAAGATAGAGGTTTCTCCTAAGGGGCAAATGGTGTACTTCAGTATCAAGACCGATTGTGTGCTCCTAATATTGATGGCCTAAGGGAACTGATCTTGATAGAAGTCCATAACTCAACATATTCTATACATCCAGGACCCACCAAAATGTGTTGGGACTTGAAAGAGGTGTATTGGTGAAATAACATGAAGAAGGATATAGCCGTTCATATTGGATTGTCCTAATTACAAATAGGTAAAGGTGGAAAATCAAAGGACTGATGGTTTTGCTGAAGATATTGAAATTCCTACTTTAAAATTGGAAGATGTGAATATGAATTTGGTGATAGGTTTGTCCCGCACCCAAAAGCAATATGACTCTATTTGGGTAATTATGGATCGAATGACTAAATCGACTCATTTTCTACTGGTTAAGACTACTTTTAATGCTAAGAATTATGCCAAATTGTATGTTTGAGAGTTGGTTAGGTAGCATTGTGTGTTATTATCCATCATATCGGATCGCGGTACCCAGTTCACTTCTTACTTTTGGAGATAATTTTAGAAGGAACTTGGTACTAGGGTGAAGTTGAGTACCACATTTCATCCTCAAATCGATGGGAAAGCAGAAAGGACAATACAAACCTTGGAGGACATGTTGAGGGATTATGTGTTTGAGTTTAAGGGTAACTAGGACTATCATCTGCTGCTTATTGAGTTTGCCTACAACAAAAATTATCATGCTAGCATTGAGATGGCACCATTTGAGGCCTTATATAGGAGGAGATGTAGATCTCGGTGGGTTGATTTGAAATAGGTGAGATGGAATTGATTGGCCCTGATTTGGTGTCAAATGCCATGGAGAAGGTGAAGTTGATTTGAGAACAGTTTAAAATGGGTCAAAGTCATCAAAAATCCTATTTATATGTTAGGAGAAGAGACCTTGAGTTCTCTGTCGGTGATTAGGTGTATGTGAAGGTTTCACCCATGAAGGGTGTGATGCATTTTGGTAAAAAGGGCAACTTGAGTCCCCGGTATATAGGTCCCTATGAGATTATGGAACGGATTTGCAATGTGGCTTATAGGTTGGATTTGCCTTCATATATGAGTTCCATTGATTCAGTGTTCCATGTATCCATGTTGAGGAAGATGGTTGGTGATCCAAGTGCGATTGTGCCTGTGGAAAGTATTGAGATTGAGGAAAACTTAACTTATGAAGACTTTTCGATTGATATCCTTGATAGGCAAGTGAAAAGGCTTCATAACAAGGATATTGCATTGGTTTAAGTCCTTTTGAGGAATCAACATGTTGAAAGTGCTACATAGAAGGCAGAATCGGATATGATGAGATGACACCCTTATCTATTCCAGTCTATTCAAGCCCATGGTAATAGGTTCTTCCTGACTAAATGGTTTGAATACCTTCATTTCTATGTCTTCATGTCATAATATGCATATATATGCACGAAACTAATTTGAATGATGTTTTTAGTATGGATTTGATGATTTCATGGTTTTACATGTTGAGTTTGCATTATTCATTCATGTTGGGGTCTCTTTGGGTGAACACATTGGAGACTCTTGCGGTTGGTGAAAACATCTACATAAATCCTGTACAAATATTGACATCATATTTTCAAAGAAAACACTACGGCCGCTATCTCAAGGTCACATGTAGGATATTTATGCTCATGCACTTTTAGTTTCCTAGAAGCATAGGCAATGACCTTGCCACCTTCCATCAACACACACCCAAAAATCAATTCTTGAAGAATCACAATAGACAACAAACCCTTCTAACCCTTCCGATAATGTCAAGATGGTAGTGGATGTACATTTATCCTTAAAGGTTTGAAAACTTTCTCACATTCATCGGTCTAAATGAGCTTTGCCTTCTTTTGCATTGACTTTTTTAAAGGGAAATCAATTGAAGAAAAACCCTCAACAAATCTTCGGTAGTACCCTGCTAAGCCCAAGAAACTCCTAATATCCGTGGGAGTCAAGGTCTTAGGCCACTTTCGTACCACTTCAATTTTCTTAATATCCACTTTGATTTCTTCACCCAATACCACATGCCCTAGAAATGCAAATTCTTTTAACCAAAACTCAAATTTATCAAACTTAGCAAACAACGTTTCTTCGCTTATGGTTTGCAACCCTCAAACCCTCACATGATCTTCCTCACTCCAGGAATAAATCAAGATGTCATCAATGAGTACCATAACAAACATATCAAGGTAGGGTTTAAAGACCCTATTCATGAGATTCATAAACACTATTAGAGAATTACTTGGGCCATAAACATCACCACAAATTCAAAAAGCCCCATACAATGTCTGAAAGGCCGGTTCAGGAATATCACATTTACTTACCCTCATTTGATAGTATCTAGATTGAAGACTAATCTTCGAAAATTGACTAGACCCTTGTAATTGCCCAAATAAGTCATCTACCCTCAGTAGGGGATACTTGTTCTTTATGCTAACTTTGTTGAGGTACTGGTAGTTGATGCAAATTCTATGTGAGCAATCCTTCTTCCTCACAAAATATTGATGTACCCCAAGGGGACTTGCTAGGCCTAATAAAACTTTCTCCGATAAGTCCTTCAATTGATTTTTTAACTCTTTCAACTTCGCCGGGGCCATACGGTAAAGAGGGATGGAAATGGGTTGAGTCTCGGGGGGGGGGGGGGGGGAGGTCTATACCAAAACCCATTTCTGTTTCGGGAGGAACAATGGGGAGGTCATCGAAAAAGGCATCAAGAAATTCATTGACCACTAATACCAACTCAATAGATGGAGCTTTGAACTCAACATCCCTAACCCTTAAAAGATGATAAATTCAACCCATAACAATCAATTTTTGAGCCTTGAGAAAAGAGATAAACCTACCCTTAACCACTGAATCATTAACTTCCTAGGCAAGGACAGGTTCATTAGGAAACTAGAACCTAACATTGCAGGTTCTATAATCAATGGAGACATAATATGCATGTAATCAATCTATCCCCAGAATAATGTAAAAATCTACCTGTCAAGTTCAACAAAATCATATAGCAAAACTTTATGCAATATGGACATGAGACAACCTTTATAGACTTTTCTAGAAACAATAGACTCACCAATGGGCGCAGACACAACAAAGTGTTCACAAAGTAATTCGAGGCACACATCAAACCTATTAGCAACAAATGGGGTAATAGAAGATAGAGTAGTACCTAGATCCAATAAAGCATACACATCATAATCATAAACCCTTAATATACCAGTGACAATATCAGGAGCCTCATCCACCCGTTTCCTTCCTTGAAGAGAATAGAATCAGTTGTGACGTGAAGCACCCCCTTGTTGACCACCTTGTGCCCCTTGACCTTTATGGTCACCATGTCCTTGAGGATGACCCTCTCTACCTTTATTCAAAGTATTTTGAAAATCCACAATCTTGTGGCCCATCTTTCTACACCAGAAGCAAGCACCCACATCTCGATAGCACCTACCGCCATGGTTCTTTCCACACCTTCCACACTTAGGAAGTATTGGTGAACCATTAACACCTTGAGCTTTGGGGTTGGGCACCTGTCACAAACCGTACATAGGGTTTAGGAGTAACATGGTGAATGGGAACTCGAGAGTCCCCAAACAAGCCTCAAAGTATCCATATTCACATCATCGATTCAGAAACGTATATGAATAGTAACCACATAGTTCTAAGGAATGGGAAAGTATGGATAAAAATATAGGGATGTCATAGGGAAATGGATTAACAAGGATTCACATAACACGTAACTCATAAAGACTAAGGGGCGAGTAAGTATGACTCACTCTATGGGGGCGATTCGGGACATAGGATCTTTCACATCATAACATAAAAGCACATCATAATACTCATAGCTAAACCACATAATGATATCCAATAGATAGCTATATCCATAAACATAGTCTCTGAATACAACACTTAGCAAAAAAACGTAAAGTGTCCCCAAAATTTCTATCACTCCCAAATTCCCATTGAAGAGGACTAGCACCCATTGCCAATAAGGCTCGGGAGAAGCAACATATAATCATACACTGGTGTGTAAGGATAAGAGACCACCTTTAGCCATACTGTGGAATTATGTACTTTATGTCCTTTTCTTTACCTTTCTTTACTGTATAATCTGTGCACAGTATATCATATAAATGACCAGATGATCAGTGGTAAATCAATATTGGGATCAACCCATGCTAGGATTTCCTTTCACCCCTGGAATACCACCCATAATATGGGATTGACCCATGCTAGGTGATTCTTCCATCCCTGGATACCACCCATCAATTAGCAACGTCGATTTATCTTTTATTTACTTTTGAGATGATTCTTTTGGTGGTCATAACATTTAGAGATGTAGGACTATAGACATAACATGTGACTTATAAATAATCATGCAAGACGATACCACAATGAAAAGAGTGTTACACAACTAATAAGATGCGTAGGAGGTTAAACAACACATGGACTTTCTTTAGTAAAAAGGAACTCATGTATATTTGGTATCCAAGTATGTATGCAGAATTGACAATGGCTATGTATGGGAGCATATGAACATTTTAAAGACTGGAGACACAGTTATTAGTTATGTTGGAGTTTGTAAGTGCCTTTATGTGCCAGGAAGAACCTATATTCATGCCAAATAATACGAAAACGAGTAGCCTTACATACCTCGTTGTACGACGTAATTATAACCTCGAAGTAATCATCTTTTCCTCCAAATATTTATCTACAATAGAGTGGGTGATAAAAACAATGTTAGCAGCTAATAAATACGTCTTAGCAGCCTAATCTCATAGAAACAATAACGCTTGGGCAGCAAGCCCGTAACTATCAACCCAAGAGTATTCTTTCAACCTTTCCACCTTAAAACGTATTTTTTAATACATATTCTCATATACATGTCATGTCTAGCTTGTTTTAGTCCCACAACAGTCTTACAATATCTCACAAAGAACAACACATAACAATTCTACACAACACACAAGTAGGCAACACAACATTACGTCTTCTCGTTACATTTCGAAGTCAACAATACCAAACCTGTTTCAACTTCAACCAAACTATCTCCAACATATTTACACATAAAAACAGTCATAAACAGTCCCAAAGTAGATGGAGGACGTGCAACAATAATTCCCAATTACCAGTCTACAAGTTTCTACTAAGAGCGCAATTAAGATATCATACAAGAACTCTTTTTTGCGGAAGATAAGAATGGTGCAGCAGCCTTCTTACATCACTAAGGAACTAAACATTTTTAAAAACATCAATATTACTTCATAATCCAGCCAACGAAGAAGAGAAATTCCTCTTAATAAACAAGAAAAGTGTACAACAATCCTTTGAACACATGTTGTCCGAAATTCCAGCACAAGTATAACCAGCCTATTTCTCTTGTTTTCATGAGATATCCATACTAAATACACAAGTATATTTACTTACCTATACCTTCAAGGTTGATGACTTCTTTATGAACCCTATTAAGGTTGTGAGGGCTGCTTTGTAGCAGTTGAAAGAGAGAAAAAAGGAACCTAGAAAATCAGATTTTTTGTCCAAGTTGAAATGGCTTAAAGGAGTTGCTTTTAATCCCTTTTTAAGGGATCTCTTGGCCGAATTTCTTTTGCATTTTAAGACTTGCTTTATTAAGGTGGTGATGCACCTGAGTGGCCCTTTTACTTGGGCCTTATTGGGCTCCAATTTGATAGGCTTTGGCTGCCCACTTTTCTCTTTTTCCTTCACTTAGTTTGGGCCCAAATCGTCAAGTGGGTTGTGAATGTACTTGGGAATTTTTTTCCATACATATTTGGATGAAAATATTGTCTCTTTATAATTCTAAACAATGGTCCAAAATTACACCCTTAACTTGGGCTTTATTCATTATTGGACTTGAACAGATTCGGTGTTGGGCCTCGTCTCCATCTACTTAGCCTATTTAAGCTACGCACTAAGGTGACTCACCTGTTAGCTTCCTAAGACTTAGAAGAACCTCACTTTCTTTCACTTTGTTTAAGGCCACGAACTCCTCAATTTGGCTTAAGACTTATATACACTCACTCGTCTTAAGAATTAGACGCAATTATTGCCCTCCAATCTAAAAGTTAGGCACTTTTAAAGTTGGTGCTCCTTCTGACAAATCATATCATGTTTTGTATGCATAGGACTAATATACCTAAGATGTGAGGTGTTACATCCTCCCCCCCCAGGAACATTCATCCCTGAATGTTAGCATAATTGGATAGGTTAAACAAGTTTAAACCTTTATTTAAACAAACTTCATACAACATAATAAGCATTCAAACACATGTACCTCTTAATGCCCCAACTCTGCATCTTGGACTTCCTCTTTAGCTTCAAATAAATAAGGGTACTTAGATCTCATCGCTTCTTGAGTCTCCCGTGTTATCTCTTCTACTTGTTAGTTCCTCCAAAGTACCTTTACTGAAGCTATTTCTTTATTCCTTAGCTTCTTAACTTGACGATCTAGGATAGCAATAGGTGCCTCTTCACAGGTGAGATCTTCTACAACTTGCACATCTTCAATAGGAGTGATATGAGATGGGTAACCTATGCATTTACAATGCATTGAGACAAGAAAAATTGGATGAACCATTGAGAGCTCCTGTGGTAGCTCTAATATGTACGCAACCTATCCAAACCTTTTAGTAATCTTATATGGTCCTACGTTACATGTACTTAGTTTTCTGTCTTACCGAATCTCATAACACCTTTCACTGGGGACTCCTTTAAGAATACCCACTCTCCTATTGAGAATTCCAGTGCTTTCCTTCTAGCATCCGCATATGGTTTGTGATGAGTTTGGGCTCTTTCTAGCCGCTGTCTTATTACCTTGACTTTTTCCATGGCTTGTTGGTCTAGATCTTGCCCAAGCAAGATGGTTTCATCAACTTCCAACCATCCTATTGGCGACCTACATTTCCTTCTATACAAAGCTTCATAAGGTGCCATCTTGATGCTTGAATGGTACCTATTATTATAGGAAAATTCAATAAGTGGTAAATGGTCCACCCAAATACCTTTGAAGTCCAATACACAAGCCCGCAACATATATTTAAGTGTTTGAATGGTGCGTTTTGCTTGACCATTTGTTTGAGGGTGGAAAGCTGTACTTAAATTCACTTGTGTCCCTAAACACCTTTGGAAGGACTTCCAAAACTTTGAAGTGAATTGAGCTCCCCGATTAGACATAATGGAGATTGGGACCCAATGTAGCCTAACTATCTCTTTGAGGTATAACTTTGCATACTCTTCAGTTGTATGATCACTCTTAACTGGTAAGAAGTGTGTTGAATTTGTGAGTCTATCAACTATTAGCCATTAAGGCAGACTGGCACCCATTGCCGACAAGGCTCGGGAGAACCAACATATAACCATACACTGGTGTGTACGGATAAGAGTCCACCTTTAGTCATATTGTGGAATCATGTACTTTATGTCCTTTTTATTACTTTACGTTTCTTTACTGTGCGCAGTATATCATACAAATGACCAGCTGATCAGTGGTAAATCAATATTGGGATTGACCCATGCTAGGCTTTCCTTTCTCCCCAGGGATACCACCCATAATATGGGATCGACCCATGCTAGGTGATTCTTCCACCCCTAGGATACCACCCATCAATAAGCAACTTCAATTTATCTTTTATTTACTTTTGAGATGATTCTTTTGGTGGTCATAACATTTAGAGATGTAGGACTATAGACATAACATGTGACATATAAACAATCATGCAAGACAATACCACAATGAAAAGAGAGTTACACAACTAATGAAATGAATAGGAGATTAAACAACACATAGACTTTACTTTGTAAAAAGGAACTCATGTATCTTTGGTATCCAAGTATGTATGCTGAATTGATAATGGCTATGCATGGAGCATATGAATATGTTAAAGAGAGGAGACACGGTTACTAGTTATGTCAGAGTTTGTAAGTGCTTTTATGTTCCAAGGAAGAACCTAGATTCATGCAAAATAATACAAAAACGAGTAGCATTACATACATCGTTGTACTACGTCATTATAACCTCAAAGTGATCTTATTTTCCTCAAAATATTTATCTACAGAGTGGGTGACAAAACCATTGTTAGCAGCTAATAAATACGTCTTAGCAGGCTAATCTCATAGATACAATAACGCTTGGGCAGCAAGCACGTAACTATCAACCCAAGAGTATTCTTTCAACATGTCCACCTCTAATCGAATTTTCTAATACATATTCTCATATACATGTCATGTACAGCTTGTTTTAGTCCCACAACAGTCTTACAATATCTCACAAAGTACAACACATAACAATTCTACACAACACACAAGTAGGAAGCATAACATTACGTCTTCTCGCTACATTTCGAAGTCAACAATCCCAAACCTGTTTCAACTTCAACCAAACTGTCTCCAACATATTTACACATAAAAACAGTCCTAAAACAGTCCAAAAACATTCCCAAAGTAGATGAAGGACATGTAACAACAATTCCCAATTACTAGTCCACAAGTTCCTACTAAGAGCGCAATTAAGATATCATACAAGAACTCATTTTTGCGGAATATAAGAATGGTGCAACCGCCTTCTTGCATCACTACAGAACTAAACCTTGTTAAAAATATCAATATAACTTCATAATCCAGACAACCGAGAAGATAAATGCCTCTTAATAAACAAGAAAAGTGTACAACAATCCTTTGAACACATGCTGTCCAAAATTCCAGCACAAGTTTAACTAGCCTATTTCTCTTGTCTTGTATGATAAAACCATACTAAATACACAAGTATCTTTACTTACCTTTACCTTCAAGGTTGAGGGCTTCTTTTGCAACCACAGTAACGTTGTGAGGGCTGCTTTGTAGGAGTTGAAAGAGAGCTAAAAGGGACCGAGGAAATCAGACTTTTTGTCCAAGTTGAAATGGCTTAAAGGAGTTGCTTTTAATCCTTTTTAAAGGGATCTCTTGGCCGACTTTCTTTTGCATTTTAAGACTTGCTTTATTAAGGTGGTGATGCACCTGAGTGGCCCTTTTACTTGGGCCTTATTGGGCTCCAATTTGATGGGCTTTGGCTGCCCACTTTTCTCTTTTCCCTTCACTTAGTTTGGTCGAAAATCGTCAAGTGGGTTGTGAATGTACTTGGGCATTTTTTCTATACATCTTGGGCTGAAAATATTGTCACTTTATAATGCTAAACAATGGGCTAAAATTACACCCTTAACTTGGGCTTTATTCATTATCGGACTTGAACAGATTCGATATTGGGACTCGTGTCCGTCTACTTATCCTATTTAAGCTAAGCACGTAGGTGACTCACCGGTTAGCTTCCTAAGTCTTACAAGCACCTCACTTTCTTTCACTTTTTTAAGGTTACAATCTCCTTAATTTGACTTAAAACTTATATACACTCACTCGTCTTAAGCATTAGACGCAGTTATCACCCTCTAGTCTAAAAGTTAGGCACTTTCAAAGTTGGTGCTCCTTCTACCAAATCATATCATATTCCGTATGCATAGGACTAGTACACCTAAGATGTAGGGTGTTACAATTTCCAACAATGCCTCTAGTCATAAGATAGGATGGGGGCTAAGACATGCTCCGGGCTCATCCCCAAAGTAAATAACATAAACAAAAGTACCATAGGTAGAGGAATGGTGGTTTGTCCTTGGAAGATTGGACTCACCACAATAAGTATCTCAAGATCCAAGCTAGCCATTGTTCGGTGGATGAAGGTAGTCCTCGGTCCCTACATGATTAGACGATGTAGGAAAAAGTATGCGTTAGTATGTTTGAATGTACCAAGTATCCGAGCATGCAATGCATATGACTTATCAAAAATGCATTCAATGTTAGATGACAAGGGCATATAATATAGAAAAAACTATATATCCAAAGAAAAGTAGTATAACAATATGCTATGAAACCAATGATGCATGAAATGCAATAACACTCATATTTAGTGGGCATGGACTATAACTGGAAAATCAAACTCATGCGGGCTATTACATCAATTAGTTCGATGAAGAACCCCCATCGGTAGGAGAAGGTTACTGGTTGAGGACAATCTACATCACACCTTACGATCCATCATTTTGGTAAATGAATATCTTTTTTATGACCCAATCATTATAAAAGGATTTTCAATATCATATCATACCATATCAATGTGTAACCATTCCTTACGACCCGGTCATTTCAATAATGGCTGCCATTTACCTACAAATAGAACCACAGGGAGCAACACATACATTTTCACCCTTTTTATCCCTTCTCAAACTTCCACAAACTACTTACATGACGGTTGAAGCCTCAAGAGATGACTAAGGAGTAATCAAAATATGGCTATGCTCACAACTGCTAATGTAGCTGCTAATCATTTCTTGAAAGCATCACCATTCGCCCTCATGCCAAAGAAGATCTTAAACACTCAAGATTATGACATTGCTTTCAAAGGATCTCTTCAACGCTCACTCTCCCAAATGAGAAATAGCATGTAAGCTTCATCCCATATGCTTCCCTTTATTCTCAATCGGAGTTCACTTGACTTTCTTTCGGACTGGGATCCTAACGGACTTTGCTAGGGCTGTAATGTAGGGTAAAGGTTAGGTAGGATAGCATATGGTCAGTAGTGGCTCATCCCTCCTTAAGCGCTACATGTTCTTTTTATGCTCAAAGGTTTATTTTGGTCCCCTTTTCATTTCTCCTTTTTGACATCTCTTTTGCTTTTGACTTATCATCCTAAGTGTCTCCCTTTTTTCTTTTGCACTCTTTTTCAAAAATTTTAAAGGGTCCTCAATTTTCAAGCATTGTTTTTCACTTTTATTTCATTCATTTCTAGGACTCCTCACTATCTTTCTTTCATTCTTGTCCCTCTTTTTCTGTCTCTTTCATGGGTGACACCCCCTTCTTTCTACTAACACTCCCAACTTAGCCTTTGGCTACCACTTAGTATTTCAAGCTCAAGGATGGATCGGTATGAAACAAGAAGGAATTGTCTTTCACAAACATGAATCTAGGTTACAAGGTTGCCAAAGAAGGGATCAAAACTCAAAAGGGATTCACTAAGGATTCATTTCATTGTCAACGGATGTCACTATGGTCAAATGGACTTAGTGGAACCAAAGAAGGCCTAAGGTCCTCTCCTGATCCAGAATCAACCAAGTTGCTCCTCAAAAGAAATCGGGTAAGTTCTAGATATTGCAAAACAAGTATTTTAACAAAATTCCTAATCCCACATTGGAAAATGGCTTCGCATTTAAACAATGGCAACACACTATCAATTTTTCAATCATCGGATATCCAAGCTCAATTGCTCACATAGTCAACTCAAGATTCCTCAAAGCCATTTATGGATTGATTTATCAAGAAAAGACTAATTAGTGACTACATCTCCTCGTCCTTGGCACCATACGAATCAAAGATATGGAACATTGATGCCCGGATTGCTAAGGACTAGAGACGATAATAACATTCGAATGGCTTGTCATATATGCACAGGGTTTGCCGAAATTTAAGGACATCATTTGCAATCATTTATCCATTCAACTCAAAAAGAAATAAGAGTAAAAATAGCAAAATAAATACTACTCTATTATAGTCCCAACTAAAAATTTATTTACAACCCAAAAAGATAAAAATTGTCTTAATATCCATCAATCAATACATCAATTATCAAAATAAAACACCATTGTCTCATCCAAAACAAAAAGTATTAATCATCCAAATAATAGGGTACTCCTCAAGCTCACCCCCTCCTAAAAACAATAAACATTTCCCTCAATGTGCAAGGGATAACAAAGAATAAGCACAAGAGACAAAGTGAGTATAAGAATCCCCCTATCATATCAGTCCTGTTGTGGTGGTGGTGGAGCTGGAGAAGCGATCATGAGGGCATCAATGCCCTCGTCTACTGGTGTGCTCTCGAGATCAATCTCAATCACGCAGGCTCAGGCTCACTCCCACCGGATGTGCCTATATGGACTGGTCCAGAACAGATTCTCTTTCATAACATCCACGATCTTTCTCTCAAACCAGGTTAGCTCCTCATGGTCTACTTGGCTCAGATCCGCTCCTAGTATCTTTTCACCAGTCTCTAGGGTGCTCACCTCCTAGTTCCTTTCACTGCCATCACCCGGAACATTCATGATCAACTCCTCATTTGGGATAACAGCCACATCCACTTTGAGTGGTGGATCTTCTAGCCCATCAAAGAAGGTACTCAAATCAGTAGACCGGGGGACTGCTACCTCCTTCTTCAACAAATCAAGATTGGCTTTCAAAGATGATATGTTTGCACTGCCATCACCTGCCTTCTCGACCTCTACCATTCTATCTTTCAAGCTGACTAACTCCTTCCCATGGTCATCAATTATTGAGTCGAGTCTGTCCATCCTCAACTTTTGGGTCTCCATCAACTCACATTGTTTCGCCTCAACCTCCACATATGGCCTCAAAGCCTTGGCAATTGTTGCCTCAACTAACTTAGGCACAAATGACAACCCTAGTGGTCTAAAGATCGGCTACTTTGGCCAGCCAGCCAAATGCAAGAATAGTGGCCCTAATGAGTGGGAGTTAATCATCTGTGGCATGTGCCTCTATGGATGGAGTAGGAGTAGAAGATGAGTGTAAAGTAGGAGAAGAATAAGTTATACTTGCCTTGGTTCCCAGCTCTACAGCGCTTGATGCGAGGGCCTCAACATCAACAACTGGCATTTTGTCAGCCAACTTCTTCTAAGACATGTCCTCTTCATCCCTCAAGAATTCAGCCTCAATCCGCTGAATGTCAGTGGATACTGATGGAGTTACCTCCACATCAACTTTTTGTTCCTCATAACTCTTACATAATGTAGTGATGAGGCTGGGAAATGGTAGTGAGGTCTGTAGTTGCTTTACCCTCGTGAGGATTTTTGGGGCAATGATTGCACCAAGATTTAGTCACTAGTGATCCATAATACTCCCAACAAATGCCGCCTTGGCCTGTCAAAGTATAGATTCATTTTGTGATGGAATCAAGTTGCTGCTGATAAACCCAAACCAAAATCTTGCCGGAATGTTCAGTTCCTTCCTTTCAATAATGGCCCCCTCCTCTAACCACGAAAGGGCAGGAATCCCAATCATTTGAGCCAATCAAGCTTTCATATCATCAAATGATTGAACCTTCATCATCTCTTCCATGTCATTTTTATCTCTGTATACAAATCCTTAGACATCATTGATATCAGTCTAATTGCATGGGACTTGCACAATCCGAATTTTTACAGCATGAAGAGGTTTGAGCATCGACTTCACCCTGCTTTGTTCTTCGAGATGGACTTGTCATAGGCCTCATAAATTCACGGACTAAGGTGGGAACATATGGATCCCAAGGTTTGGTGAACATTTGGAAGTTCTAGAACTTGAGAGTCTCCCAAACCTCCGAATATCTACCAATGACTCCATCAGTGGACAATTCTTTCTCCTCCAGGATTGTTCTCTATTCCTCTACCCTAAGTTTGTTTAGGTGTCGTGGGGCTGTTATGTCATAGATCCTTTGGGATATTTGGAGAAGAGGATCATGAGTGGCTTTAGATCGGGCCTCACTCCGATGCCTTTTTGGACTTGGCTCCGAAGTAGGCCTCTTACAAGGTCTGGATCTTTCTTCCTCCTTCTTTGAACTACTCCAGGTTACTGAGTGGTCCCTTCTCATCGCTGGTGTTTTCTCGGTGCTCAGCTACCTTTCTTTTTTATATTTCCTAGGACCTCTTTTTTAGGTTGCTGAGACCTTTATTCTATTCTTTCGGGAGCTATAACGACTCCCCTAGATGCCCTAGATCCACCTCGAGTGACCGTCTCCTTAGGTTTGCCCATTCCTGCATAATAATAAACTCCAAACATCTTGCGAGAGGCAATTGTAAATCAATTAGGTGTAAAACTTTATCATAAGAGACATATTCAGGGTAGACAGGACTGTTTGACCGCAGAACATACTCGGTTGATTCGCCGAATTGATTCTGCGATAAAAAATACCTTTACTTTTTTGCATAGTTTTCAAACTTTAGGCTACTACTACTTTTGGTGATACTCATGCACATTCGGCGATACGCCAAATTGATTCAGCGATGAAAAAGGTTCATCACTAAAAGTTGCAACAATCACCCATGAAGATCAGTCAATTAAGGTGGTGCATGTGACAATTAAGTGCATTGTCGAGTCACTTAGGCAGTCAAAATTAAATGACTATCGCAAAGGTGACTGGCAAGGCCCTTCATCCATTCACTCAAAATTCAATAGTTTTTCCATAGATAACATGGATCAAAGTCACACACTAACCCACCATAACACATCAATGCATGCTCAACTATTGATTATCACTATCACGTGGTTTCCATGGCTATATACTCAATCAAGCAATAAGTTACCCTTAAGAATGACGTCACCCAATCCATCATTGGGAAAGTTTACTTCACTTACAAGAGATTAAGGATTGATCAGAATTCACCCATAGCCCATAGGAACAATCAATCCAAACAAGCAAGCATTTTCAATAACACACTCTCGTGATCATGACACTATCTGAAGTGAAAACATTCAAGCATGATAAGAATATAAAATTGAGACAATACCTAGAAACTATCCACTATTTGGCAATAAATCATTCATTCATAAAGCTAACCCAAATCATAGGCACCACCAATTTTGACACACATAGGGGGAATCAAAACCCGCAATAAATCACTCATTCATGCAATACAGGGTTTAAGCATCACTCTAAAGATCTACCACTTAGTTTTTCAACAAGATTTCAAGCACTAAAGCATGATTATCACATTCACAAACCTTGATCAGCCTTATAGTCATGGAATTCTTCCAAAAGAACTAAAACAAGGGAAAAAAACATACTTCTTCAATGGTGAGACACAATGAAATCCTCAAAGATGCTTTGGTGATAAATATCCTCAACTTCTTTGTGAAAATTTTCAAAGAAAAAGCAAAAGGGGGATTTTGGCATGCAAAGAGAGTGAAAAGGAAGGAAGATGGAAAGTGAAAGGACCAAGGCATTTAAAAGGCCTTTAGTAGGTCGGTGAGCTATGCATGTTCTGCAATACCGAACCATACCACCTAACACATTCGGCGTTGCACCAAGTGTGCTAGGGACCGCCTTTTTTTCCAGTATGCATACCTTTCCTTCAGCCTTGAAGTGTGGTGGAATTGACCATCACCTATTGGTGTCGGTGATTCACCAATTTGCCATTTGGATCACCAAATTTGAAAGCACCTCAAGAGTCACTAAGTAACTCAAAATGCGGTCAAACTGATGATCGCCTCTCTAACTCGATGATACGCTGAGTGATTCAATTGATCGCCCTATCAGCTCTCCACTCCAATTTTTCTCTTTTTCAACCCTGCACAAATCAACACCCATTATTCAAAATTGAAAGTTGTAAATACTTATCGTGGGTTGCCTCTCGAGTAGTGCCTTAGTTAACGTCGTGGCATGATATAATTCCTCTTCTTCATCAAGTCACCGTCGATTGGCTCATTACTGACAATACCTCAGGATCATCTCCTAGCTTCAGAGTTATGCATATGTTGAAAACTACTTCCTTATCATTCACTTTGAACTTAAGATCTCCATTCTCTATGTCTATAACAACTTGTCTGGTTGCTAAGAACGGCCTACCTGAGATAATTGGCATGTTCGTATCCACCTTGTAATACAAGATCACAAAATCCACAAGAAGAATGAATTTGTCCACCTTCACCAACATATCATGTAAAATCCCAACTGGTTGTTTGATAGACCGATCAACCATGAGCAGCTACATTATGGTTGGTGAAGGGGTCTCCAATCCCAATTCCTCAAATATGGTTAGGGGCATGAGGTTTATACTTGCTATTAAGTCACATAGTGCCTTATTGAATTTTGAGGCTCCAATGGCTCATGGAATGGTGGATGCACCTTGGTCTTCTTTCTTCACTACCAACTTTTGTGTCAAGATTGCACTACAATTATGAAACACTTCGATTATCTCACGCTCAAGAGTTCTTTTCTTCGTGAGCAACTCTTTCATGAATCTAGCATAACCTGGCATTTCAATAACTACTTCCACAAATGGAATATTTATTGACATTGAGTTGAACATGGAGAGGAACTTTTGAAACTTAGCATCCTCCTCTTTCTTCTTCAATCTCTGTGGAAATGGAGGATCAACCTTGATTTGAGGTGTTTTCAACCTCACAGCTGGACTAGCATGGAGAACTTTCTTGACATTCACAGCATCATACCCACTCTTCTCTTGTTTATCACTCTCGGGATTGCCAAGAGCATCACCATCTTCAACATGAGCTTCACACTAATCAGCTTCAACAGTGACTATACCTTCTTTTTCTTCTACTTCATTCAGGCCTTCTTCAACAACAAGTGATGGTTTTGTTCCTTCAACCACTTTCTCACTACGAGTGGTTATGGGTAAACATTACTGATCATTGCTCTTTCGATTAGTCATTGTGTCACTAGGTAAACCTCCTTTTGGACACTGATTTAGATGAACTGATATGTTCCCAAGTTGAGTTTTCATATGCTTGATAGACGCCGAATATGATGTCACAGTTTGACTTAACTGAGAAAGGTCAGATTTCATCTCCTTTAAGATTTTATCAGAGGCTTCCACATTGATCAAGATTTGGGTGAGTATATCTTCAGTTTGAAGATTCTCTAATTCACCACGGGGTTAGCAGACTTCACCCTATCATGAGATTGAATATACCAATCTCCATCATGGTTCCTCCAACCCCTAACTTGAGGTTGGTCAGTCCATGCATGATCTCACCATCCGAAGTTATTGTTCCAACCTTGATTCTCAAGTAGCCTAGGAAAAACCAGCCAAGAACCCACCATTTGGTTTCCTACATAGTGTACCTCCTCATTGTAACTACCTTCAAATAGTGCATACTCAAACATTACCTCTCCAGTAGCTCCTACAGCATTCATACTTTTACGATATCCTCCCATGACATGCTTAGTCAAAAGATCAAGCTAGGTCATCATTTTAGCCATGTTCTCATCCCTCTCTTGCTCCTTAGTAAGTTGCTCCTTAGAAGGACCTCTATGGCTTGAAGGTACCATGTCATCTCTTCTGTACGATGCTCGGTTAATATTTGTCAATCCATCTAGGAGGTTACAAGCTTCAGTGAATGTTCACTGCATCGAGGCTCACATAGAAGTATTGCAAAAGCATATGGTATGGAACTCCATGGTTGGGACATTGGAGTAAGAGTTTCTGAAATCGGAGCCATGTTTCATGCAACGGCTCACCTTCTAGCTACTTGAAGTTCTCAATACTTCTTCTCAACTTTATCATCTTTAAGGGAGGGAAAAATCTTTCAAGGAATGTATTTTGTATCTCATTCCATGAAGTAATAGAATCACAAGGTAGCTCGGCTAGCCACCTCAATGCCTCTCCGGTGATAGAAAAAGGAAATTGCCTTAGTCGAATCGCTTCCTGACTCACTCTCCTGAAATTGAATGAGAGACGCACATCAACAAAGTTCCTTAGGTGTTCATGAGGATCAGTGTGTCCAAGCCCTCTGAACAATCCCTTTAACTGGAGGAGTAGCAACATAGTGCTTGTTACATGAAAATTAACTACTTCGGGCAGTGAGGATAGTCAGATAGCACTGCTGCTCCTGACTTGATCCCAGTTAACACCTTGCATATCATTCATGTCTCTGACATTCTCACATGGACACTCTCATCATCCTCCATTTTAACACCTATTTTTCAACAACAAAAACAACAAGAAAACAGTAAAAAGAAATTTAACTACAAGAACAAAATTCAACAAAGACTTTCCAATATGAATACACCGATTCCCCGGCAATGGCGCCATTTTTAATGTCGCTCAACCCAACTACTCATAGGTAGCAGGGGTGGTCGTCATCAGTATAATACCCTGATTGAGAGGTTGGGGTCGATCCCATAAGGAATTATTGTTCCAGGTAGAAGTGACTCGTCGAACTAGTAATTGTAGGATCTTGGGGCCTTGCAATATTTAAAAGTAATTATTAGACTTAAAAAAATTCTAAATAATGATTTAAACAGTAAATAAGGGAAAATGTTGAGGATGTGTAAATATGGGAGCCAATCTACCAACTTGGTCTAAATATTTGACTAAATGAGTTGAAATTGAGTGAATAGGCTAGGCTGCTTGTAACCCATGTTCAGCTATGATACATGAGTGTTTCGCATGAATCAACTACAAAATCATACCCGGACCACCGAGGACACGGTTGGCCTAAAAAGTCTCAGTAAAACTCCTAATACCTTGTCCATTGAATCCATGGTTGTGGACTTCAACTGAAACACCAATAGGTTTTCAGCCATTATATCTATTCCACACTCTAATCATTCTGGCTAAAGCAACAATCAGAGATCTAGAGTAAACCCCAAGTTTGCAACCTTGAAATTATAGATTAAACATAGGAATGGATATAAATTCACTCAAATCAACTACAGATAAGTCAAAACATCAAAGACCAAATAGATAAATCAAAAATCCATATCAATAGCACAACCTCAACATAGGGATTTTAGCCACACATGCTAAAAATTAAAGATTTGATACCAAACATAGCAATGGTAGTCATGGGTAACAAGACTAAATAGAAATTAGTTGATTATCACCAGCCAATCTTCTCCAATTTGCTTCCCAAAAGCTTCAAAACCCTGACTTCCCTTTCTACTCTAAGAGGAAAGTTCTATGTACTACTCTTTAGAAGATGAATCGTTCTGATATGGTATGAACTGATATGTACAATGTCCTTTCTAGAATTGCTTATATACTCCGTGCAAATGTGTGAAAGTTTGTGCTACGAAATGCCATTCGGCAGTCAAGCCGACCATCGCCGAGCACTCCAGCATGTGTTGAATATGCACTTGACCGCTTTCCTCTGCATCTTAAAAAGGCCTCCTCTTCTGCAACATTAGACGATGACTCTTCATTCCGCTGATAGAATTCGACGATATGCCGAAGTATCCATCGCATCGCCTTCTTGTCAGTATTTTGGGGCTTTGAGTATTGCAACTTTAGGTGATGTCCTGTGCAATTCGACGGTGCGCCGAACATGCTTTACAATATCGAACCTGACCGCCTTCTTGACTTGATCTAGAACCTTGGTTGCTGAAGTGATAGGTGATCTCTCTGAGTGCTTGGCGAATTGAGAGTGTGTTGGCGATATCGCTTTTCTCCGCCTTTTTGCACTTTTGCTCTCTTTCCAGGATTTTACCAAGTATTATCCATTTGTGAACTTTTAATCCCATTTTCTGTCATAGCACATGCATATTTATTAGAAGTTAGAAATAATAGCACATTAAGGGCAATGTTTCTTTGCAAGCTAGCCCCAAAATGAGTCTGAAATATGGACACATCAGTCACCATAATGTACACCATATTATTTAAATAGTAATTCTAAAAAGGAATCTAAATAATTTATGAAATTGTGTCGCAGGAATCCATGTGGATTTCAAGATTGAAGGAATGATATATGATTCAATCACAAATCATAATGTACATTGTCATCTAATTAAATTAATTGTACAACCGATTTATATTCTTTTGGTTAGGTTATGATGTATCTCTTGGAGTATGTAATCCATTATTGATTATGTTGAATTAGACACCGTAGTTTAATCATAATGTACAACATAGTTAGTATGAATTTTTAATATATTGATATATAATTAATTAGATGATGGTGTTATGCATTTAGTAGATTATAGTTTTGTATTAGTCATTCATTGTTATAATATTGTGTTAGGACGATAATGTTATATGTATGGATACGTCACATCTACACAATTTGTTTAGGACAAAAATGTTAAAAATTGATAATTTTTTTGTTAGTGTATGGTGTATACGTCGCATCTTATATATCACATTGAACTGTACACCAAATTCTCACCATATTCTACAAAATTTTTAATTAATTTGTTATTTTAAAAAATTGTAAATGAGTGATTACATTATGGTGTTTATACATAATTGTAGGTTAGTATGTGTGTAACTATTTATTAAAATGTATTGCAGGAACGTATCTGAATTTCAAAATTGGAGTCATTTATGATGTAAATATCAACCTTAAGATTGTGAGAAAAATTCAACCGAATATGTTTTTATAGTGTAAAACCATCATTTGTATATGTTTTACGGTGCAATTATTTAATATGTTAGTGTTGCTTCATAAAACAAAACTATAGACACAACTCTTTGTAATAAACTTTTTGACTAGTGAAATTCTTACTAATGATATTTGATTATATTTTGGCGTAAATTATTATATGATTACCAAAAAATAGTCACCAATGCTAAACCAAAATGTATACAAATTAATATACTAATATATTTTTTAACTAACATATACTCCCGCGGTCCTATTCTATTTGACATCCTTTTTTTAGTCCGTTCCAAAAAGAATGTCATCTTATTATAGTTAGAAACATTTGAACTTTGAAACTTTCATTTTACCCATAATGAAATGATTTGCAACCACACAAATATCTAAAAATTATTTTAGACCATAAATTTCAAAAGTTTTTCCTTCATTCTTAAATACTGTGTCAAGTCAAACAATGCTACATAAAGTGGGACTGAAGGCATATAAAATTGAGGATAGAAGTAAAAAAGAAATATACCCATAAGAATTAAAATAAAATTGAAGAAAGAGAGACAAAAATCTTTTTATTTGTATCAAATTAACAAGGAATATAATTAATGATAGAAATCCTATTAATTAGACAGTAAATTCTCATTCCCCCGAAAATAGCATCAAAATCTACGAAGCCACCAAAAAGAATGTGTGTGCCTGAGAGAAAGAAAATATTTTTACAATAATTGTATTAACAAATAGAAAAATAAGAGGGGAAAAAAGAGATCTCTAATAAAGAATATCCAAATATAATTGTGATTGTAATTCCAAAATTTAAACAAAATAAATTATGAATCCCATAAAATCAACCCTCAACAACAACAACAACATACCCAGTGAAATCCCACAAGTGGGGTCTGGGGAGGGTAAGATGTACGCAGACCTTACCACTACCACACAGGTAGAGAGGTTGTTTCCTGGAAACCCTCATCACAAAAACCCATCAGCAGAATAAGCTAGATATGATAAACAGGCAAGAAAGAGAAGAACACATGATAATACGTAGATACAAGATAGTAGCATATAAAGACAGATAAATAACATATAAAGGCAGACAATTACCACTCCATCATATCTACCCTATTATCCTGCTACTCTAATTCTCGACCTCCACTCCTTCCTGTCTAAGGTCATGTCCTTGGTGAGACCAAGTTTCACCATATCATATCTAATCACCTCCCCCCAATACTTTTTTGGTCTACCTCTACCCCTCCTAGTAGCTCCCAAATCTAGCCTCTCACACCTTCTAACAGGGGCATCGGTACTCCTTCTCTGTACATGTCCAAACCATCGCAGTCTCGCTTCCCTCATCTTGTCAGCTACAGGGGCCACCTCTAGCTTCTCCCGAATGACCTCGTTCCTAATCTTATCACTCCTGGTGTGACCACACATCCATCTTAACATCCTCATTTCTGCGACCTGCATCTTCTGAACATGTACATTTTTTATTGGCCAACACTCCACCCCATACAACAAAGATGGTCTAACCACCATTCTGTAGAACTTACCTTTGAGTTTAGGTGGTATCTTCTTATCACACAATACTCCAGAGGCCAACCTCCACTTTGTCCAAGCCGCCCCAATACGATGAGTGACATCATCTTCAATATCCCCACTGCTCTGGATGATAGACCCAAGATACTTAAAGCTTTCCTTCTTGGGGATAAGGTGAGCTGCCAGTCTCACATCAATGTCTGCTTCATCCCTCACAACACTGAATTTGCACTCCAAGTATTTTGTTTTGGTCCTGCTCAGTTTGAATCCTTTAGTCTCCAAAGCGTGTCTCCAAACCTCCAACCTATCATTAACTTTGGTCCGGGTCTCATCAATCAGTACTATGTCATCAGCAAATAACATACACCACGGGACTTCCTCCTGGATAGATCGCGTCAGCTCATCCATCACCAAGGCAAATAAAAAAGGGCTCAACACAGACCCTTGATGAAGTCCCATCTGAACAGGAAAATATTCAGAGTCTCCTCCCACCGTTCTTACCCGAGTTATGGCCCCGTCATACATGTCCTTTATCACTCTAATATATTCCATTGGAACGTCTTTCATCTCCAAACACCTCCATAGGACATCCCTTGGGACTTTGTCATAGGCCTTCTCAAGATCAATGAACACCATATGAAGGTCCTTCTTACTTTCCCTGTATTTCTCCACTAATCTCCGAACAAGGTGGATCGCTTCAGTAGTCGACCGTCCTGGCATGAATCCAAACTGGTTTTCTTAGATAGAAACTACTTTCCTCACCCTCATCTCCACCACTCTCTCCCATGTCTTCATAGTATGACTCAACAACTTGATACCCCTGTAGTTATTACAGTTTTGAATATCACCTTTGTTCTTATACAGTGGGACCATCGTGCTCCTCCTCCATTCATCCGGCATCTTGGCCGTCTTCATGATAGTATTAAATAGTCTAGTCAGCCACTCTATGCCATCCTTAACCATACTCTTCCAAAAATCTATCGGAATCTCATCCGGTCCGAGTGCCCTCCCTCTCTTCATCCTACTAATAGCCCTTCTAACCTCCTCAACTCTGAACCGCCTGCAATAACCAAAGTCTCGGTGACTTTCAGAATGTGCCAACTTGCCCAGCTCAATATTACTATCTCCTTTTTCATATAAGAGTTTATGAAAGTAAGCTTGCCACCTTTGTTTAATGGAAGTCACATCCACTAACACCTCACCCTTCTCATCCTTGATGCACTTCACTTGATCCAAATCGCGAGCTTTCTTTTCTCTCTCTTTAGCAAGCCTATACATTCGCTTGTCCGCGCCTTTATCACTTAGCTCCTCATATAGGCGCTCAAACGCTGCTGTCTTAGCACTTGTCACCGCCCTCTTTGCTTCTGACTTAGCCGTCTTATAAATCTCCTCAAGCCTCTGTTTTTCATCCTCCTCCCTACACTCCAACCACTTTGTATAGGCCACCTTCTTAGCTTTTACTTTGTCTTGAACTTCTTCATTCCACCACCAATCACCTCGACGTCCCCCACAGGTTCCCCTTGAAACCCCTAGAACCTCAGACGCCACCTTTCTAATGCACCCAGCAGTATTGTCCCACATATTATTCACATCTCCACCACTACTCCAAGCCTCTAAGATTCTCAGTTTTTCTTCCATCTCATGCGAGAGGGCAGGAGTCAGGCCCCCCCATCTAATCCTCGGTTGGGCATAAACAATCTTCCTCTTCTTTTCTCTCTTAATCTCTAAGTCCATCACTAGAAGCCTATGTTGAGTGGAAATACTCTCACTCGGAATAACTTTGCAATTCTTACAAAGGCTTCTATCACCTTTTCGTAGAAGTAGGTAATCAATTTGAGTTTTAGCTACCGCACTCTGAAAGGTTATCAAATGACTTTTCCTCTTCTGGAAACATGAGTTAGCAATAACCAACTCAAATGTTTTAGCAAAATCCAAGAGAGACGTCCCCCCTCCATTCCTTTCCCCAAAACCAAAGCTTCCATGGACATCTTCAAACCCACAATCAGTAGCCCCAGTAAAATCAACCCTCGAACTCCAAATATAATTGTGATTGTAAATTTAAACAAAATAAATTATGAGTCCTACAAAATCAACCCTCTAAAACCCCCTCCCCCCCACCCAAAAAAAAAAACCTAAAAAATATTCATAGCCTTTAATGTTGTAAATAAAATAAAGTAGATTTTGTTATGAAAGTATAAAATAATACAAAGAATGAAGTAGGGGAGAAGAGAGAAGACTTCTTATTGCTCTTGAATAATATTCATATGTATGTCACAATGAAGGACCTCTTATATTTATCGGGAAAAACTGACTTGGTCTTCAATTAAGAAACTGACATGGTCTCCGATTAGTAAATAGACTTGGGCTCCAAGTAGGATTCCTAACTCTTAAAGGAATCTACATAATAGACATTCACTATAATATAAATATGTTTATAACACTCCCTCTTGAATGTTTATTAGTTAGATCATGTGCCTCTTCAAAACCTTACTAGATAAAATCCTATGGGAAAAAATTCTAGTGAAGGAAAAAGAGTACACATATCTAATAATACGCATTTTGGATACCTCATTAAAAACCCTACAAGGAAAACCCAATGGAACAAAACCTTATGAGGAAAAAAAGAGTATATCACGTATTAACTCCCCTTAATCAGAACATCAGTTCAAAGATTCGAATCTTTATATCCCAATCTTGTGTGCCATTTTCTTGAAAGTTGCAGTTGGTAGAGATTTGATGAACAAATCAACCACATTGTCACTTGAATGAATTTGTTGCACATTTATATCACCATTCTTTTGGAGCTCATGTGTGTAGAGAACGTTGACGAAATGTGCTTTGTTTTATCTCCTTTTATGAATCCTCCCTTTAGGATTAAAGAGTTTTGCAAGTTTCCACCTTCAACTTTTTTAAGCAAACAATATATTGTCTTTTGAAAACTCTTCAAGAGTTTTAATTCAAGTTATCAACTTACATAACAATATGAAAGATTCTTGATTAATTTTAATCAATATGAGAATTATAAACAAGTTTTTCAAGAACTTGTATACGTTTCGTGCATTTTAAATCCTTCAAATACTTTCATATCAATTTTTCCAGTGAAAATATTCAATATTAAATGCATGACGTTTTCTAGTGTCTAAATTGCAAGTCAAATAAGTTTTACGTTTACCAGGATGCATCATTCCACTTGATAATTAGAGCGTGCTTTAATATAGCGTAGAGCTTAGATCCTTATAATCTTTTATAATATTGTGTTATATTGTACCAAAGATATCATTAACAAAATATTTGTTTTATCAGTTTGCAATGCGACATAACTTGTTGAAATCTCATCATTTCATTTTCTTTTAGGTAGCTGCCCCTCTTATGAGGTTTCATGAAGTGTTATGTCATAAGCTCTTCAAAAGCACATTGCCTTTTTATTATGACCATTTTGGATCATTTGCTCCTTTTCAAGAATTATCTTATTTGGGATCAATTGTATGTTTCGTGCATGTCATAGACTCTTCCTTCAAGGACAAACAATAAAAGCATTTCAACTCTTAGTTTCTTATTATCTTCCTCTTATGTTAGACAAACTAACATATGTTCCAATCTTTCTTAGAGAATTCATCTTTTATGCATCATGGTATATTTATTAATTATATACCGCATATCAAAATTATTAGATGAAAATTATATAGTCCCTGACCATATATCAATTGAGGGGAAAATTGATCATAATGTATTGGATTGGTGCATATCTTTGTCTATAATTTGTCATATTTTAGACTATGAAGCTTTGTTCTCATAAGCAATGATTGACCATTTATTTAAGGCATTTAATGTCAATCAGCTTGGATATTGATAAATTGTCTTGATTACGTATTCTGAAAGTTGTGCTCTTAACTCAATTGTCTTGCACAAACAATTTTGAGAATGTCAAACTTAAAGTTGACTGTAAATGCATATGCGATCATCTTATTAGATGTATCTATTTCACATATCACATGACCGTGAATGAGCTCATATTCACCTTTTGTACTTTCAAAATTTAGGGAATTTAGTCCCAACATTAGTTGATCTAATCAACTTATCGTGAGAATAAGCAATCTTGAAGAATCTTTTATTTCTTCAATATATGTCTAATGAGTAAACTTCGAATTTACCATGACATGTGCCTTTTACTAAAAAATTTACTATTACATAAACAAATTTCAGATTTCTTACTCGAAGAGTAAATTTCAACTTTATTTCTTCTCAACTACCTACTTCTCATAGAGGTGAGTCTTGATCCTTTTTAAATATGTAAATGCATCTGGCATTTGATTTGCAATTCTTGCATGCAAATAATCTTTTGTACTTCTTGCTCACAACTAGAAGCACATGGATTAAAATGAGACACTGATGGATTTTTTCACAAAATTTCTCTTTTGATATTATTATCTTCTCCCCCTAATTTTGGAAAATGGGTCCCATCATGTTGACAATCTGCAAATCGAGTATTGAATATATCTCCAGTTAATGGTTCATAGAGGGTGATTCAAACGCAACATATATTCCTAATCTTCTTTGGGATTTCATTCTTGTGTGATGTGGTGGTACCACAGGCATATATAGCACATTCAAAACTTCTTATATGGGACCCAAAATCAGTTGCAATGAAGAATGCTTATGATAATTTGTCAGTCTGAGACGAATAAGTGTTGCAGCATGCAAGATTGCATTGTCCCTATACAGAAGTGGGCAATCTAGTTTTCATAAGTAATGGTCTTGCTAAGTGTTTAATTAATGACTCAGCAAGGCCATTTTGAGTATGAACATGAGCAGCATGATGTTCAACTCTTATCGCAATGGATAAACAATACTCATTAAATGTTTGGATGAAAACTCTGCAGCATTATCAAGGTGAATGGACTTAATCTGATTATTAAGAAATTGTGCCCGTAATCGTATTACTTGTGTCAATAATTTTGCAAATGTCATATTACTAGATGACAATAGGCACACATGAGACCATCTAGATGAAGCATCTATTAGGACCATAAAATATCTAAACGTCCCACTAGGTGGGTGAATAGGTCCACAAATATCTCCATGTATACATTCCAAAAACGCAATGGACTTAATCCCAACTTTCGTTGATGATGGCTTCACAATCAACTTGCCTTGATAACAAATAGTACAAGAAAATTCACCATTTAAAAGAATCTTTAAGTTCTTTAATGGATGTCCATTTTGAATTTTCTTTAATTCAAATCATTATCAAAAGTTCTCATTCTTCATGAATGGAACACAATCCCCTAAACATATCAAATTATGATAGTTTAGTACCTCATTACATGTTCACATGCATTATTCAATCACTTGTCTTCTTTCGGACATTATGCACCGCTACTATGTTCACTTTGAGGAATGGAGCATTTTAATGGAATATATTTTGACTTTTCACCAAAAGCATATTATTTTGTTTTAGTCATCATTATACCATTAATATGGTGCATTGGAACTTGAGCCCAATGTCTTATCCATATAAAGGCGTCTTACGCCATAAATTGATGGGCCTTGAACTAAAAATCTTATTATCATGCTTTTGGATGTATGACCATCTTTAAGTGATCATATTTTTCTTTTAGGCTTTTCCACAAAACAGGTGGATCTTTAACTGTGAGATATTCATATTTTCAAATTTCATCAAGATAATGACACAAGAATATCATAGCCTTAGCACAGTCTTGTTTTGATGTTTTATTTTCACCTTAATGATGTCTCCAAAACATACCCATGAAGGGTAGTTCTTGCCCAAACTATGAAGGGCAACAGACTCAAGTTTCTCAAGGTTAGCCATATCAATAAAGAGAAAATAAACAAATAAATAATATCTTAATCTTGAAACTTAACGTTCACTTTTTAAGACGGTAAAACCTCGTGTTGATAAAGTGTTATGAAAGTATAAAATAATACAAAGAATGAACTAAGGGAGAAAAGAGAACACTTCTTATTGCTCTTGAATAATATTCATATGTATATTGCAATGAAGGAACCCTTATATTTATAGGGAAAAAACTAACTTGATCTCCAAATAGGAAACAAACTTGGTCTTAGGATACCTAACTCTTAAGGAATATACATAATAGACATCCACTATAATATAAATATGTTTATAACAGATTTATATTACGTAAATTAATGTCTTGAACACAATATTCTAGTAATTTTTTATCTAAAATAGTATCCTTGCCTCCTTTTTAGCAATCATAATACTCTTAGGTTTGTTCAAAGTTCAACAAGAATCATAGGATGTTATCTCAAATCCGTGTGAAGACACATGATACAGAAATTTTTGCTCCTCACATGGGTATTAGTAGTTGACAGAATCTAACTTGTAGCGGCCTGCCCAACATGTACAATATAACAGTCAAGCACAGAAACGTGATTGACCTTCCCAGCTTAAATATCAACAAATTCCTTTGATTTACTGTTATGGATCAGAAAATGCTGGTGGGTGGTGGTGGTGAGGGGGTGGGGTGGAGGCGGTCATCAGCAAGTCCAAGAAGTAGCATTTGCACAAGGAACAAATTTCACAATGTTTTTATCAGTCAACAATCGTCAAGGAAAGGAAGAGACGTCGAACAGTTTGTGCCAAAGTAGATTAATAAACAAAGTAGTTGCAAATTAGTATCGCTAAAGATACATAAGAATCACAAGGTTTAGAAACCAAGGGAGGTAGACTGCTTCTTAGCATGTTCTGGTATCAGTTTGTTTAAGAGCTCTGCAGATGCTCCTTTCAACTCTGCGAATCAAATTGCATAAAATAAGAAAAGCTCAACTCATAAAAGTACTGGCAAGGGAATGACTAAACCTTGAGGCCTGAAGTTGAAGAGAGGTGGCAATGGCCGACCATTAGGGAGGCGAGTCTTAGGGTCACGGAGCTCATTGAAGAAAGAGTGGTTGCAAGCCTCCAACTGCAAATGGGAATCAAAAAGATATTACAAAAGCTTAATGGACATTGTTTTCTAATGAGAGAAGTACTAAAAACACCCTCAAACTTAGCATGAATTATTAGTTTCGTCCCTAAACTATTGATAGACGTAAAAATACCCCTCAACTTGGCGAACTAAGTTTAAATACACCCTCGAACTTGACACGAATTATTAGTTTCATCCCTAAACTATTGATATGCTTAAAGACATCCCTCAACTTAGCAAATTAAGCTTAGATACACCCCTCCCATATCATATGGCATAACAAGTGAGTACAATTTATGTAAAGCGCGTGAATGGTTTAAAAAGACACTATTAGCCTTGACTTTCCCCTTTTTTTAAAAAAAAAAGAAGAAAAATTTCCTTTAATTTGTAGTTACCGATTACTAGAATACCCTTCTTCCCATTTAACCTTTCCTCCATTAATGGTGACCTCCAAGGAAGATCTTATTTTTTTCATTCTCATTTTTAATTGCTTGATTCTCTTCTTTTTTTTCCTATTTTGTTTATGATTATTTTTTGTCAATGTGGACTTCTGACAACGTTAAAAATTACATGGTCGAATGAGAGGAGTTTTTAAGCCAATCAATATTTTAGGGACGAAACTAATAATTTGTGACATGTGGGTATATTTAATCTTAGTTTGCCAAGTTGAGTGTTCTTAAGCCTATCAATAGTTTAGGGACAAAACTAATAATTCGTGCCAAGTTCGACAGTGTATTTAAGCTTAGTTAATCAAGTTGAGGGGTGTTTTTAAGCTTATCAATAGTTTAGGGACGAAACTAATAATTCGTGTCAAGTTCGAGGGTGTTCTTAATACTTCTCTCTTTTCTAATAAGTAGAATCAATAGACATTGTCTTGCATGCCATACCAAACATGAAAGAAAGGTACTAAGCTCTTTATCATTTTTATGCACTTAAAATGCATAAAAGGCTTCCAAATCATGCAATCAAATGATTGTAAAACATCCGATTCGAGAAGTAACACATAATCTATTTCACACACCATTTCACAGGATAATGTAATGTAACTGATATGATACAACATGATCATATCAGGATGCATTTTTTTTTGGACAACGCAACAAGATCAGGGTTCATATCAACCACAAATGCACTTTTTGAAAAATATATCAGCCCAAGAAATTAGAAAATACCAATTCTTCAGTTATGAAACAACTTATTCAGAAATGACTTGACCTGTTTGCTGAAGTACTTTAAAGATGTAAAGATGTGAAGCTAATTTTTCTGTTGTTACTATTAAGGTAGGTCCTTAGGTAGCTTGGCATGATCTAAGATGCAAACAGATTTTCCAGTATTTAGAAACAAACAGGGGGAAAACAACCGTAAGGCAACTCGCAACCTAGTTTTTTCTTCTTCTTTGTTTGGATAAGGGAAAAAAACATAGTTGTTTCTATGGGAAATTCTAAACAAGGCCAAGTAATGCACACAATATAAAGAGTATGTGGTTCTATTACAGTGATGACTATGAAGCCCTTAGTTATTCTTGGTTCCACAATCATCTAAAAGTGATTCCAGACGAAAGTATCCTAAATTAACATTTCAGAATCATACAATTGTTTATTCCCCTCACATTGTGGTCTGAAGTATGACCAGGTACTACTGCTTAATATGGTTTCTTAATCTGCCTGTTCATCTATATTTGCATCTGAGAAATTGAGGGAGGGAAAGTTTATACTTACTGCAGTGGATCGCAAATTTGGAGAATACTGGAGAAGCCTTGACACAAGATCCACAGCTTCAGGAGGCATCCGCTTATGAAAGATCTGACCAGGAAAAGAATGGGTATATAGGTGTGTGCAAGGAATGATCAGCATTATATTCTCTATGTAGGATCAGAGACCAAGAACCTTACTTTGTGCCAAGGGTGAGCTTTGATTTGTGGGAATTTGAACTCCGTATAATTTGGATTCATACACTTGATTTCCTCCCGAGTTGGTGTTCCGAGAACCTAGACCATAGAAGATTTTAGTACAATTGCATTCTGCATTTTGAAGATCACAAAATTAAGTTCATCATTAATAGAGTGAAAATACCTTGATTATTTCAACGAGCTGATCAACTCCACTCTCACCAGGAAAGAGGGGCTACGGATATTGTAATGGAAAAAGATTAGGAAGATGTCAAGAATTATGAAATTGTTTCTCTTTCTAGTATTAAAGAACATGATTCTCAAAGAATAAGACCTGCCCAAGAAGCAGTTCAGCAAGGACGCAACCCACAGACCAAATGTCAATTGCAAATGTGTATTCAGTTGCTCCAAATATAAGTTCAGGCGCACGATAATAACGAGAACAAATATATGAAATATTTGGCTCGCCTTTGACCTGAAGGATAATAGACAACATTAAACAGCTTTTTAAGAGGTACATGAGGATCAAAATAAACACAAGATTGAGCTGAACTCTTCTGATGCCCCAGAGAAAAATGAAATCGAGAAAAGAATAAAGTGTGGGGTTCTGAGAAAATTGATCAAGTCTAACTTGATTGGCATTACCGAAAAGTAAATCGTTTGATCAGGTAGAATCCCTTTTTGATATTGTACAGTGTTGGAAGTTACTCGTTAATCATTTGTTGACAGACAAAAACTTCAAGGGCCAGAAAACATGATCATGCAAAACACTCTTCAATAATAAGAAAGACTAGTTCAATTGTAACTGTAAGTGCTTCAACTCAGAAACTAGAACAGTACAAAAAAGATGCAGAAGTAGAAAACAATACTGATTTATCATAATAAAGAACACTTCCCTTCCCTAAAAAATCAGGGGACAATGTAACATTGTTCCAAAAAGGGCAGACCGGTGCACTAAGCTGGCTATGCACGGGGTCTGGGGATGGCCCCGACCACAAGGGTCTACAGCACACACCCTTACCCTGCACTTTTGCAACAAGTTGTTTCCACATCTTGAACCCATGACATCCTCATAACATGGAAGCAATGTAACATTGTTCAACTTCTGTAAAATCCTAGTAACTATATAACAAATATAACCATCTCTTGTTACCAATAAACAAATGTGCACAACCACAACTGTTCCTGATTTATTCGTGAATGGATGATAGTAGTGCACAACCACAATCACTCAACAGAAAAGATGGTACACAACATAATCATCTCTTGGTTTATAAGTTAAATGTTAATGAGGATTCCTCTTCTTTGTGAAATGGGTAGATGATAAAAGTAGCATACGTTAACTTCTAAGTTGCAAAACTGCTGTCACTGAATAAATAAACGTTGTGCCTTGAAACTGGAGTTAGTCAACTTTCGAGTAGTCACAAACAAACATATTACAAGTCACAATTACCAGAACTTTTGCACTCCCAAAATCACAGAGCTTAAGCTGGTGAGTATGTGGGTTGACCTGCCAAAGAAGACTGCAGCGGTCAATGTCACAAACCTTTTAATAGATAGACTCTTAAGCTTAAAAAAGACAGACCAGTAAATTCTGAGGCTTGATGTCCCTGTGGCAGACTCCTATCCCGTGTATGTAAGCCAAAGCTCTGAAAATCTGAAGAAGTGTATAATCAATAAACAACTATTTGCAACAAAATATCTTTAAGGTATTTGTAACAAAAAAGTTAACTAACAGTCCTGAGCTGCAACAGCGATAAGAAATAAAACGAAACAAGCTGCAACAAGTCTACTATCACACATGAATTTGCTTTCAATTTAAAATGGAAAACCTGATACGTATACAGCTTGACATAAATCATAGGCATCCGTTGGTTCGCTTTGCTGTAATGTCTCAACACACGGTAGACAGTCTCAGGTACATATTCAAGGACCAAATTAAGATAAAGCTCATCCTTTTCTGTGGTTGAAAAAAAACAGTGTCTCAGTGAAACTACATTAGGATGATCAAGAAGGCGTATTGTTTGTAATTCCCGATTCTTGTATCGCTTATCCTGTAGAACTTTTTTTATTGCCACAGTTTCTCCAGTTTCAAGGCATTTGGCCTGCAAAATACATGTTTTCCAAATCAATAACATATTTAAAATTATCTGCTAGACATGTTATGCATAGAAACAAATGGGTATTACATATTTCCCCAACCTTTTAGATACACTATTGCTTAATTAACAGGGGGGCCATCAGTAGTAAAATATAAACAGTTCGTACCTGGAACACAATTCCAAAGGAACCCTGTCCAACAACACGCTCAGCCATGTAACTGATGGTCTGAATGGCAAAAGAGAATAAACTAGTAAAAACTTTTAACACCACAGAAAGAGATTTTTTTTAAAAAAAATGGATAAAGGAAACGTCAAATATTAGTAGAGAAGTAAGATGACATGAGAGTACTTGGTTGGTCACAGAGACATGATAATTATGAGCATTGAGTGGGTCCGTGCCACTATACTGAATTTCATATTCCCTAGTATAAGCTATCCTCTGAGGAACATTAATCTATACTTATGTGCTCCAGAAACTTACTAAAATATTGCACCCTTCCCAATTCTCATATTGATCCTTAATCTCACCATCTGCAGTTTTTACACATCGATTGCAATTATTTAACACCATCACCACCCCTTCGTGCAAATACCATTCTCCAGGACAGTTAAAAGGACATTGTTGCATGAAACTAACCATACATGACACAAGCAGAACCAACGAGACGTAAGATAGCTCTAATGCACATCTTGCTGAAACACCATCTAAACTTTACAAGCACGCTACTAACATAACTAATTGTCTACTAATATATTTGAATAAGAACTCTTGTTTTCTAAAACATAGACCGGATAAACATATAATACATCGATTACCCACTTTGGGATCCAACTAATCTGTATTTGCACGCAGAAATCCTACCTAGGGGTTGAACATGAGCCTCTAGTTAATGATCGAGGGGTACTTATCACACCACTACAAGTCACAACCTTTGGTGGTAAGTTGAAGTCTTCAAAACTGTCTGCCCCTCTGTAATGGTGTGCAACAAATGTCCGCCCCAGAATAAATAGTCTATGAACGGAATAATAGGAATTAGGAGTAATTGGAAAATGAAAAGATCTCCATAGTACATGTTGTCGGTGCTTGGGAAAAAATGCTAGGTATGTATATGTTATATATATAAATTTTTCCTCTTACTCTTTCTTCATTTTTTTATTAAGAAAAGGTAGTACATGAGCCTTACTACCTCAACATGTATAAAACAAAAAAATGTTTTCTCCTTTACCTTTTACAATAATAAGGTAAGTATCCAGCTCTAGATCAATTAAACGTCATGAGCTAAACCTCTAAAAGCATAGATTAAATATCCGGTCAATAATGTAGTGCACATAAGATGCAGGAATTGATAAGGGAGCAAGACCGAACTTTAGATTACAGTATTCAGGCCAAAAAGGAAATTATTACAACGACAACTGCTCATTGAATTTATTGAGCAATTCAAATTTTAGCTTTGATCTAATAATAAGGCATCTCCAACTCAAAACACCAAATTTTACACTAAAATGGTGTTAGCACTATTTTAATGTAAATCAACTCCAACCCATTGCAACAAATTTTACATCAAAAAAAGAATATCTTTCTCTCTCTTCATCGTTATATTATTATTTCTTATTTCATTTATATTTTCTTATTTCATAAAACAAAATTCTTTCTAAAACATTCAGTATATATAATTCTTATCTTCTTTTCTTTTATAGTCATTTTATATAAAATTATTTTATATCATATTTTTTAAATAATATAAATTACTAGCAAATATTACATATTATCCATGCAAATATTACATATTATACATAATAAGGAATAATACAAATAAATGTGAAATCATTAACGAAATATAATTAAAATAAACATTACACAAAATTTTTATTTCAAGTTCTACATAAATATTCAGCTTTCAAGATCACTATGTTGCTACCATAAATGCTATATTAATGGATTACGTAGTTCAAAATGAGCTTTTTTGTCCTCAATTTTTTTTGTCGAGCTAGCAATTGTTGAAATCGATAATTTTTATTTATTGTCATTTCTACCATCGGAGTTACACCTTCCAATTCATCTTGAATTTGTGTGCTAAGATCACTTTCATCCAATTAAAATTTATAGTAGAATTAATATAAATTTAATTTTTAAAAATGTCATGTATAGAAAAATAATTTATAAAAAGAATAACTTTTATATCTAAAATTAGTATTATAAAAATGTTACATAAAAATAATTAATATATAATTAAAAGTTTTGTATAGTGAAATAATATTAAAATATTCAAAAGTGAACTGGCGTGATAAATAGAATTGCACCAAATTTGACATAACACTATTGACACACCAAAATGGTGTAAAATTAGGAGTTGGGTTGGAGCCCAAAACACCAAAACAAGATTTGGTGTAAAATTTGGTGTTGGGTTGGAGATGGTCTTACTTTCTAAATTCCTAAAACAAAAAGAGACAAATGCAAAGAGATTTGTTGCTTATTTCAACAAGATCAATGCTTCTGCGACATAACTCTAGACCTTGCGTATTGTCCATTTTTTATTTTTTAAAATCCTTTTTCTTCAATAATAAATTCTTTATCCTGTTAACTTGTAGCACTCATGCTTAATAAATATAAAAACCATCAGAAGATATCAGTCATGTACAGTACCACCCGCTTAACAAGTGTAACTAGCATATTGTAGAACTTAAACCCAATATTTGAAAACTGAAGAATCAATGATTAAAAAATTTTTACCTGCTTAGGCTCACCATTTTTTCCTCCAATAGTTGTCACAATAATGTGGCCCTTTTCTGTTCCATTTCCGTCAACTACAGCCGCTTCCATTTCCTATCAAAAGTGAAACTGCCTAAGATAAACCAAGTGCACATAGACGAAGAGACCAGAATATGCAGTCCTCTTCCCAAAACCAACCTTCTCTGCTTTATCATCTCTGATCTTCATTTCATTTATTTCTTCAGGAAGTTTGTCGACAAGCATGGCATCAGTTTGAGGTTTTCCACCTGCTGAAGGCATTATACAGCCAGAAGCCATATCAGGAAGAAAGATAGGAACTTGCTTATGGTAGTGATCAATGAGCACAACTTGAAAGACAGATCATCAACTTCAAAAACCTGGGATGCAACAATATACAAAAATTAGAAAAGATGCATGTGATAATCTACATTTTAAAGTCATGTCATAATTTCTGACCAGGAAATGGTATGCACATTCATACAACATTAACCTGAAATGACCAGAATAAAGCCATAGCCACTAGACATTCTGTTGAGTAAGAACATATAGTAAGTATTGCAGACACAATACTGCTAGTTTTGGGTTTTAAATGTTTTTGTCATCCCAATGGTAAATTCTGACCTGTGTGCATAAACAATTTATTATATAATTACCGAGAAGTTTGTACGAAGAAACAAAGAAAACTTCGTCCACTGCTTACAAAGCTAAAGTAGAATTTATCTTAACCTCTCACAGTGTATCCCTTAATTGAACATTTGACATCAGGAACAATATAAATGAACTATTAAAAAAGGAAATTATCAGGCTAAAACAGTTCCTTGTCTTGTACAGAAAAAATGTCCAATAACAAAACAATGATCAATCTTCTCCAGAGCTTGAAAGAACCCCAAAAAGAATTTGAACACACCAACACTTGTTAGTGAAAGTAGATTTTCAAGATCTCAGTCCCCAAACTGCCTACCACATTCTCTTTATGCATCAAAATTTAATTGACTTACAAAACACAACAGACAGTATCATTCTTTCACCAACCTCTTCATCTCCCCTTCAACCACCCAGCCTTACAGCCCCTAAAATTTACTGATCACACTTTCAGCCATTCTATAATAGACAGGCAGTTTCAATTCAAATCCCAAAATAGATGTAATAACTCCTATTTTAGTGACCATCAATGCTTCTCTGCTGTTATTGACCACATAATTTGTGCACTCTTTCAATTTGTTATTTTCATCATCCTCGTGAATCCACCTTCTCATTTTCAAAACCATGGTTCAATACTTGAATCTTTTGAACTGGCTGCTATTGTCTGCACCACCCTTAGAAGCTGAAAAGCCTTCAGTAGGCTCCCCGACAGAGTCCCCAAACATTTTGCTTTATTTGAAAACAAAACTAACTATATCCCAGCCATTCTTGAGCTGAAGAGTCATCTCTTTGTTACGGATGGCAAACATGAACGAAGGATGGAATAGGGCAGCCATCCTCTATCAGAATACATTTGCAGAATGCTAAAAGAGATTCTATATCACCAGCAACAGGAAGTTCTTAAGACCATTCTATGAATTTCTTTATCCATATGTAGCCAGAGGATCCCCAATTGCATCTCACAGGATGTCACAACAATTCTCAATGGTATGGCAAAATGAAACCCTCCTTTCCCTTTTTTTCAACTCCTAAACTTTGGGTGCCTGAATGGCTGGCCGCCCATTTGTATGGTTTCAATTCCAGAAGCAAACTGGAGATCCTGAAAGGTACTGATGAACTTCTCAGACCGAAAAGATAAAAAAAGAGCTGCTTGTTATGTGAACAACTTTCCAATTTTATATGATCGTCAAGACACAACCGACAACTTACAGAATGTTACGCTAAAAGTCAGTTCACGTTCAGCTAATAGTACAAGAAATAGAATCATAATACAAAAGAAACACTGAGCTAAGAAAACAATTATAATGGATATACGTCTTCATTTTAGCTATCATTTCTGTAAAAGCGAACGGAGACACGTACCAGCAGCTCGCAAAAGCTCAAAGGTTGTGATCGTTAAAGCGGCAAAGAATGGGGGATGAGTGAAACGACGAAACCCTAGAAGAAACAAAAGAGGAATCTCCGGCAGGTTAGAAAGAAAATAAAGTTGAAAATTGCGAGTTCTGCTCAAGTTTCAAGGACTTTTCGTACAGAAGCTTTGACACTGTGGGAAGACTGGAAATTCTGCTTGGAGCAGAGCGGACCCCAACTGCTTTTTTCAATTTTAGTTTATTGGAGTATCTGAGTTACGTACCACCAGCCTCAATTACACGTGTCATCATCTCGTTGGCTTCTTCACACTTAAGGTAATGACTCCAGCAGTAAGCCAAGAACCCTGCCCCTCTTTTCTTTCCGTTTTTCTCCCAACTTAAGATCAGGCTTCCAATTTTATATACATGCCTAGAAAATGAAAAAATAAATTAAAAAAAATATCGGATTGGTAGATGAAAATAGGATAATTACATTTAACCTGATTTAATTTATAAAATAGTCAATCAATGATAGATTTTATATATTTAAATATAATATTTCCTCCGTCCAACAATAGTTGTCCACTATTGATTTGACATAAGAATTAAGAAATAGTAAATGATAAGAGTAATTTTATAAATTACCTTTTGAATATAACAAATTGTCATGACACCTCATTTGATCATTAGTAAGAGAGAAGAATCTAAAGTCAAAGAGAAGAAACTAGAGTCTTTGAGAGGTTTTCGGAAGATTCTAGAACATTGTGAAAACATTTAAAACTTCTTAGAAGACTCTAGAATAATGTAGACAAATTTTGAAAAGGTAGAAAAATTTAGAAATGTAGAGCATTCTAGAATTATGGACTTATGTACAAATATTGAGGGACTTGAAAAATAATTATGTTTAAACTTAAGCTTTTAAGGAGTAGTATAAATAGAGGGGTCATTCATTTATAGTCATCAATTTAGAAATTGTAACTTGTAAGCAATCTTCCAAAGTTACAATGAGTCTTCTTTGCAAAAGTTCTCTTATCTTCTTCAATCTAACATTCTTTTAGCGATCTAGTTGAAAAAACTTACTTAAGCTTACAAGATTATGAAAGAATCATGAGTAAGTTGTCAAGTATCACACATAAGTGTTAGTGAAAGTTTAAGTCCGTGACAACATGATATCAGAGCATGTTTCTACTAAGGGAATATGGCAAGTGAGGGAGAGTTTAACGCCACCAATGCCGCCAATGTTAGGCCATATGTTGGAAAGAAATCACGTAAGGGCAAGAAGAACTCTAAGAGGAATGAGGAGCTACCGGTTGAACCTACACCAAGTGAGACCATTACATCCCACTCACTCTCGTCCACTGAAGTGAGTGACGATGAACGAGGTGAGGAACCCGTAGATGTAACGCCCGGTATAGAGTGAATCGACGAGAGTAGATGTTGTCAGGCAAGTTATGGAGGTCTTGGGCAGACGCTTAAATCAGTTCGACGACAAGTTCAAGACCTTGGAAGAGTTCACCCTTGAAGAGAACGACAACAGCTGGAAGGAATTGGACGGGCGTAAGGCTACGAAGTGTGAGGTGAAAGAAGCTATCATTTTCTTGGAGTGCTGGCTAATGGACGCGCTAAGCAAGATGGAGGCCATGAGAGCCAAGGTGAAGGCACTTGAGGAAGTCATAGAGGAAGGGAGATATGTTGTCACGACCCGGGGTTAGGGCCTAGATGTGACACGGTGAATGGGAACCCGAGAGTCCCCAAACAAGCCTCAAGTATCTATATCCACATCATCAGTTCAAGAATAACATTCACATAATAACTCATAGTTCTAAGAAACGGGGGAAAATAGGACTTTCCACACTATTAACCATAAAAATATAATCAAAGTACGAGATTTCCATAAATCAATTTATAGGGGTACATAAACCAAATATTTCGCATAGCATAAAGACTTTAAGGAGTCTACATGATGTCCAACAAATGCCTCTAGTCAAAACGAAAGGGGGCCCGAGACAAGTTTCGGGCTCACCCTCAAATAAGGAAAGACATTCTGAAATAACATAAGGAAAGACAGTTGAGCCATCCTTGGAAGATGGGACTCACCACAGTATACTTCTGGATCGGGCTATTCGTCAAACGGTTGATAGTCAAAGTTCTCGGCTACATGGTAAAATCATGTAGGCATAGAGTATGTGTTAGTACGTTTGAATGTACTAAGTATGCGGGCATGCAATGCATATGACTTACCAAACCTACATTTCAATGTTAGATGACAAGGGCACGTGATATAGAAAGAATCATATATCCAAGGAAGAAATATACAAGATACCATGAAATTCATAATGCATGAAATGCAACAATGCTCATATATAGTGGGGATGGACTATAACCGACAAATCAAATCCATGCGAGCTATTACATGAATTAGTCCGATAAAGATCTCCCATTGGTAGGAGAAGACTACTTGCCAAAGGTAATCTACATCACACCTTACGAAACTCACCATTTCGGTGGATGGTCACCTTCCTTACGAAACTCACCATTTCGAAAGGATTTTCTAGAATCATACATAACATATCATAATCATAAACGAATAACCATTCCTTACGACCCGGTCATTTCGGTAATGGTTAACATTCCTATGTTGGAACATAGTTCAAGGAAAGGGAGAAGGCCCTTGGGGATAGCCCTAACGCCCCCAATCCATCGGTGTTAAGTCAATAACATCCCACATCAATACTTATACATATACGTGCTTTCAGGAGATACTATGCTCATTTCAAACCGGTCAATACACATTTAGGGTCAAATGCCAAATCATAAATCATAACCGTAATGCTCATGCAAGGAATAACTCATCCACATATATTGTCACGCCCCGGGAGGGTACCCTAGGCGTGGCCGGCACTCGAAGACTATTGCTAGTCCCCAAGCGAACCACTTAGCTCCATCACATCATTCCATCAAATAACTCTACTGGATAGCAGAAAAATATAAGTCTAGTGGACACATCTCATCTAAAGTCTCAAAGGAGTATATATATATATATATATATAAAATGAAGGCTAGTAGAAAGAACTAGCTCACAATCTCAATATCAATGCTCGACCATCATCTATGAAGCCTCTATCACAATCATGTGGTGCCAATAATAAATCCATGGCTATCCAAATTAAAACAAAAGAAATAGTCCAGTCTAACTCTAAAGCATGATGAAATAAAAGAGTGAATCCTCCGGAGTAGGGGAGGCTCACCAATCAGCTGCAATCTCGAATCCTCAACGAAGCGCCTGTCGATGATCCCTAGTACCTGCCTCTGCATCATAAAACGATGCAGTCCAGAGGGGACATTAGCACTTGGAATGTACTGGTATGTAATATAGCTGAGTGAAACAGAAATCGATAGATAATATGGAAACAATATCAACTCAAAATAAACATCAAAATACATCATTAGTCAAATGTCTATGTATGCAAGAATAAAGAGTAAAAAGGTGACCCATCATCACATCAAACCTCATCAATCATCTCAGACTCATCTCAAAGGAGCTCAGCTCCTCTTATCTCATCACATCTCAACTCATTTTATCTTAGAGGAGCTCACCTCCTCTCACCTCATCTCATCTCATCTCATCTAGACTCGGAGTACTCAAGGTAGGAAATTTATGGGAGTTTCTCTTAAAACCGACAACAACCACTTATGAGCCAGTGATTGTACAACATCCCGCCGATGTTGCCACAGCCGTTCTGTACTTGCCAGGTAGAGAAAGAATCGAAACCATAATGGAAAAATCCAAGATGGAGATAGAAAACTCAACAAGTTCTCTATTGCTTTCAAGGACATAAACTCAAGAGGAAAACCTCTTCTACGCTTGGCGACGTAGTTTAATGGGTTCAAGTGGGACTCACTCTTACCCATTTCGGTGCTTGACACTCCTCCCGACTCAATGCTCATAAAACCTCCATATTAATTCTCAACCAATCTCATAGGGACTCACTCCCCGTCAACGACCGGTATCTCATAAGGGCTTTAACCCTTTCATCAATCAATCTCATGGGATCCTTGACCCTCTCATCAAACAATCTCAATCAAAGACTCAAGATGTAGAATAATCATTAGGAATCAAGGGAAAAGACACATCAATGGAGTTCATTTAAAGAGACTCATAAAACAATCGAACTCTATCAACTCATCATCATTTTCTCATCACAAGCACAAGCACAATCAACAATCGCAATCTTAACTCAAGGCTCTAGACTCATCATTCTCTCATCATAATCACAATCACAATTCAAGGCTCTAGACTCAATCCTCAAGTTCATTATGCATGCCTTTCAAATAGTCATGTAGGGTTATGAAAATTCTCATGAAAATATTCAATTTAAGAAGACAATTTATATGATGATCATCAACATAGAAAACATGTAATTTCAAATATAATTTTCAAGAAAAAAAACCATCAAAGGAATCATGCATGTAGACTCTTCAATCATCAACTCATCTATGACCTCTGTGGGGCACATGAGAGAATAATCCCATGTTTTAGTTTAGCCTTACATACCTGTGATGCGGCTAACAACCGAGTACATCTAGGATCTCCTCTCAAATTCCTCACACAAGCCCTTCTTTCTTCTCCTCAAGCCCTAGCCTTATTAAATTAGGGGATAGGACTTAGAATGAGGGTTTTAGACCCTTTTGCCGTGTATTAGAGTTTAGTAGGGGTGGGGGATTGACCGGAATGCCCCTCATAATTATTTGAAAATTTCCAGCGCGAAAAATACACTGTCTGCGACGCGGACCTATCGCGAATAGGGTATTTTTGAAAAAAAAAACATTTTTGAACGATTTTTCTCCATCCCGTCGAAAAATTTGGAAATCGCACAAGTGCTTCTCCACGACAGGTCCGCGACGCGCATCTGTCGCGGACCGTCACTATTTTCTGATTTGGATCGAAAATTTATCTTTCGATCGGGTCGCTCTAAAAATTGACCGAGACTACTTTCCCACTCAATTTTTCATGCTGATTTCAAATCCGATCTCGGATTTGCCATTCGAGCATCAGAAGATGCGTTACGCGCATACCCTCACTCTAGGGGTGTTTTGGTAATTTTACCGGGTGTTACATCATCTCCTCCTTGGGATCATTCGTCCTCGAATGATGAGTAGAGATGGGGATTAAGGCACTAACAAACTCAAGGCTCTTTTCCGCACTCAATTCAATCAATCAATTCTCGACTTAATAATAGTAAGTCACATAAAAATAGAACAATCAGCTTAGTGAAGAGTAAGGATTTTTACCTTCAATATCTTCATCATCAGTTGGCACGAATATGTCCAGATATTTTGCCTTCATCTCCTCCTCAGCTTCCCATGTGGCCTCTTCAACGAACTGATTCCTCCACAGGACTTTGACTGAGACTATCTCTTTTTTCCTCAACTTGCGAATCTGACGATCAAGGATTTGAACCGGGACCTCTTCGTAAGATTGGTTATCCTTTACTCCAATGCTATCAACAGGGATCACCAAGGCGGGATCTCCCAAGTATTTCTTCAACATCGATACATGGAATACTGGATGGACTCCATCTAGCTCGGAAGGCAACTCCAACTCGTAAGCAACCTTCCTAATCCTCTTTACGATCTGATAGGGTCCAACATAATGCGGACTTAGCTTTCCTTTCTTCCCAAACCTTAGGACACCCTTCATAGGTGATACTTTCAGGTACACCCAATCAATAACTTTGAACTCCAAATCCTTTCTCCTCACGTCAGTGTAAGATTTTTGGCGACTCTGGGTAGTCTGTAACCTTTCTCTAATGACCTTGACCTTATCCATTGACTGGTGAACAAGATCAGGCCCAATCAGTTCAGCTTCACCAACCTCAAACCACCCAATTGGTGATCTATATCTCCTCCCATACAAGGCTTCATACGGAGCCATCTGAATGCTCGCATGATAACTATTGTTGTATGCAAATTCAATCAGTGGTAGGTGATCATCCTAATTCCCCTTGAAGTCAAGGACACAAGCCCTCAACATGTCCTCAAGCATTTGAATTGTACGCTATGCTTGACCATCCGTCTGGGGATGAAAGGCTGTGCTCAGGTTCACCTTAGTACCTAAGCTTTTCTGGAACGATCTCTGGGAGGTAAATTGGGCTCCTCTGTCCAAGATGATGGACAAGGGAACTCCATGCAACCTCACAATCTCCTAGATGTACAACTTGACATACTCTTCCGTAGTGTTTGAGCTGATTTAGTCATTCTGTCCACGATCACCCATATCGAATCATGTTGCTTTTGAGAACTTGGCAGACCAGTGATAAAGTCCATATTAATCATCTCCCACTTCCACTCCGGAATCTCAAAATTCTGAGCCAATCCATATGGCCTTTGATGTTCAACCTTCACTTGTTGGCAATTTGGGCATGTTGAAACGAATTTCGCAATGTCCCTCTTCATCCCATTCCACCAATAGACTTCCCTTAAGTCGTGGTACATTTTGGTGGAGTCAGGATGAATGGAATATCTAGTGTTATGGGCTTCCGCCATGATCCTGTCCCGAATACCATCAACATTTGGAACACACAATCTACTTTGATATCTCAACACTCCATCTCCCCCTTTGGAGAAGACGATCACCTTTTATCTATTGACGTCCTCCTTCAATTGCAGTATGACTGGGTCTTGGTCTTGCTTTTCCTTCACTTCCACCACTAACGAGGAAGCAGACCCGTTCTCCACATTAACTCCTCCTTCATTGTTTTCTTCAAGTCGAACTCCTAATCGAGCCAACCGGTGCACGTCTTTGGCTAACTCCTTTGTTCCTTCCTCTACGTGGGTTGTGCTACCCATTGATAACCTGCTAGGAGCGTCAGCAACAACATTAGCTTTACCTGGGTGGTAGTGGATACCCATGTCATAATCCTTGAGCAATTCCAACCATCTCCTCTGTTGCAAGTTGAGCTCTTTTTGACTAAAAACATACTGCAAGCTCTTGTGGTCAGTGAACACCTCCACATGCACTCCATACAAGTAGTGACGTCAGATTTTAAGTGCAAACACTACTGCTGCCAACTCGAGGTCATGGGTTGGGTAGTTCCTTTCATGAACCTTGAGTTGCCTGGAAGCATAGGCTATCACTTTCCCTCTTTGCATTAGTACGCATCCCAATCCAACCCTTCAGGCATCAAAATAAATTATAAAGTCTTCGGTTCCATCGGGTAAGGTTAGGACTGGCGCAATAGTCAACCTTGTTTTCAATTCCTGGAAACTCTTCTCACATTTTTCGGACCACTAAAATTTGACCTTCTTTTGAGTCAATTTGGTCAATGGCGCGGATAGGGAAAAAAATCCCTCAACAAACTTGCGGTAGTAGCCTGCCAACCCCAATAAACTTCGAATGTCAGTCGGAGTAGTCCATCGGGGCCAGTTCTTAACCGCTTCAATCTTTTGGGCATCCACTCGAATACCCTCACCGGAAACAACACAGCCTAGGAAGGCTGTTGACTTAAGCCAGAACTCACACTTTGAGAATTTTGCATACAACTCATGGTACCTAAGAGTTTGGAGGACAACTCTGAGGTGATTAGCATGCTCCTCTTCACTCCTTGCATAAATCAGAATGTCGTTGATGAATACAATCACAAACAAGTCAAGATATGGTTTGAACACCCTATTCATCAAGTCCATAAAGGCGGCAGGTGCATTCGTCAACCCAAAGGACATGACCAAGAACTCAAAATGACCATATCTAGTCCTAAAGGCTGTCTTTGGAATGTCACACTCCCTCACCTTCAGCTGATGGTAGCCAGATCTGAGGTCTATCTTAGAGAAACAAGAGGCTCCCTGAAGTTGATCAAACAAATCATCTATCCTTGGGAGGGGATACTTGTTCTTTACTGTGACCTTGTTCAGTTGCCTATAATCAATACATATTCTGAGGGACCCATCTTTTTTTCGCACGAATAGGGCAGGAGCACCCCAAGGCGAAACATTTGGCCTAATGAAGCCCTTTTCTAGCAAATCTTTTAGTTGCTCTTTCAACTCTTTTAACTCAGCGGGGGCCATCCTATAAGGTGGGATCGAAATAGGTTGGGTATCAGGAAGAACGTCAATCCCAAAGTCAATCTCCCTATCAGGAGGGACTCCGGGCAAATCGTCAGGAAACACTTCCGGGAATTCATTAACAATCGGAACTGACTTAAGAGTTGGGAACTCAACAACGTCTGATCTCACTCGCACAAGATGATAGATACAACCTTTAGAAATCAATTTCCTGGCTCTAAGATATGAGATAAACTTTCCTCTAGGGGTAACAGAGTCACCCTTCCACTATAGAGCCGGTTCATTTGGGAATTGGAACCTAACAGTTCGGGATCTACAATCAATAGAGGCATAACAGGCGTAGAGCCAATCCATGCCAAGGATCAAATCAAAATCAACTATCTCCAATTCAATCAAATCAACAAAAGTGTCCCTATGATGGATGGACACTACACAAGTTCTATAGACTCTCTCAGCTCGAATAGACTCACCCACTGGAGTAGAAACATCAAAGGGTTCAAGAAGACTCTCAGGGGTCCTACCAAATTTACTGGCCACATAAGGAGATACAAATGACAGTGTGGCACCAGGGTCTATCAAAACATAACAATAAAAAATAAAGACTCGAATCATACCCGTCACCACATCTGGGGAGTTCTCCTGATCTTGGCGACTACCAATGTCATACAAGCGGTTTATCGCTCCGCCCGTACCTGACGTAGTGGCCCTCTAATTCTCTCTAACTGGTGGGCCGATGCAGTGGATTGAGCTCGGCCAGCCCATTGCGGACAGTCTCTCTGATAGTGACCCACTTGGCCACATTTGTAGCACCCATTGTTCCCTTCACAACATCTTCCCAGGTGCAACTTGCCACACCTACTACACGATGGTTTACCCTGCGATCCTTGGGCCACACTAGCTTGCGACTGGGACCCATGGGCTCTCGCATTCTGGAACTTCTGATCATCCCTGATTCTAGGCGTGGGTGCACTAGCAAATGATGGTGCTGGAAACCGGTTACCATTACCCTTCCTACCAACCTCATAGCTAGATGTTTTGGCTTTCTTGCGTCTGAATTCCTCCTTGTCCTGCTGCCTCTCCTCATCAGCTTGTTACACAAATGTCATCAGTCGCCCGATGTCCATATCACTCACAAGCATCGCTCCCCTACCATCCCTCTTGGGTCCTCTATTTAACCCATTGACATACATTCCCATCCTTCCCCTCATGTCTGCAATCATGTCCGGAGCATAGCAAGATAATTGTGTGAATTTCAAACCATGCTCATGCACGGTCATAGAGCCCTGTTTTAGATTTAGAAATTCCCTCACCTTAGCTTCTTTTTTCTCCCTTGGGAAGAAGCGTCCCAAGAAGGCCTCCTCAAACACTGCTCAAGTTACATGCGGAGCATCATTTCCCCTACCTTTCTCCCATTGGTCGAACCACAGCCTGGCCACACCCTTAAGTTGGTAAGCGGCCAGTTCAACCCTATCAGCATCAGCCACATGCATCACTTGGAACACCTTCTCAAGTTCCTCTACATAGTTCTCGGGGTCTTCGGTAGATGCCGACCCCGTGAACTCAGGCGGATTCATCCGCAGAAATTCTCGGACTCTAGAGGTGTTATGAGTGTCCAGTCTGCCCGCTCCTTGTCTCACTGGAGGTGCCACAACAGCTTGGGCTAGAGCTCGAATAGCCTGGCGTAACTCGGCATTGGAAACCTCATCTTGAGGGGGTTGTTCAACAGGGTCAGCTGGATCCACGGGCCCCTCGGGTACTTGGGGTTCAGGTGGATTAATAGCTCGCCTGGCAGGACGTCCCCTTCCTCTGACAACTCTTTTGGGAGGCATATTGTCGATTCTGCACGTGTAGAGCACGAATTAGAAGATAGTTTTCATAGGGTTTAACTCTATCGCACGAATTGGAAAAAGAAAGAAGTGTAACCATTCCTAATGTCCCATAGCCTCCTGCTTATGAAATGTGGTCGACAACACACCCATAAACAAGACTCTACTAGACACGGCTTCATAGACTCACTAGCACACTTGAACTCTGTGCTCTGATACCAAGTTTGTCACGCCCCGGGAGGGTACCCTAGGCGTGACCGGCACTCGAAGACTATTGCTAGTCCCCAAGCGAACCACTTAGCTCCATCATATCATTCCATCAAATAACTCTACTGGATAGCAGGAAAATATAAGTCTAGTGGACACCTCTCATCTAAAGTCTCAAAGGAGTATATATATATATATATATATATATATATATATATATATCATAAAGGCTAGTAGAAAGAACTAGCTCACAATCTCAATATCAATGCTCGATGACAAATCCATGGCTACCCAAATCAAAACAAAAAAAATAGTTCAGTCTAACTCTAAAGCATGATAAAATAAAAGAGTGAATCCTCTGGAGTAGGGGAGGCTCACCAATCAGCTGCAATCTCGAATCCTCAACGAAGCGCCTGTCGACGATCCCTAGTACCTGCCTCTGCATCATAAAATGATGCAGTCCAGAGGGGACATCAGTACTTGGAATGTACTGGTATGTGATATAGCTGAGTGAAACAGAATCCGGTAGATAATATGGAAACAATATCAACTCAAAATAAACATCAAATCACATCATTAGTCAAATGTTTATGTATGCAAGAATAAAGAGTAGATAAGTGACCCATCATCACATCAAACCTCATCAATCATCTCAGACTCATCTCAAAGGAGCTCACCTCCCCTTATCTCATCACATCTCAACTCATTCCATCTTAGAGGAGCTCACCTCCTCTCACCTCATCTCATCTCATCTAGACTCGGAGTACTCAAGGTAGGAAATTTATGGGAGTTTCTCTTAACCGACAACAACCACTTATGAGCCAGTGATTGTACAACATCCCGCCGGTGTTGCCACAGCCGTTCTGTACTTGCCAGGTAGAGAACGAATCGAAACCATAATGGAAAAATCCAAGATGGAGACAGAAAACTCAACAAGTTCTCTATTGCTTTCAGGGACATAAACTCAAGAGGAAAACCTCTTCTACGCTTGGTGACATAGTTTAATGGGTTCAAGTGGGACTCACTCTTACCCATCTTGGTGCTCGATACTCCTCCCGACTCAATGCTTATAAAACCTCCATATTAATTCTCAACCAATCTCATAGGGACTCACTCTCCGTCAGCGATCGGTATCTCATAAGGGCTTTAACCCTTTCATCAATCAATCTCATGGGGTCCTTGACCCTCTCATCAAACAATCTCAAGCGAAGACTCAAGATGTAGAATAATCATTAGGAATCAAGGGAAAAGACACATCGATGGAGTTCATTTATAGAGACTCATAAAACAATCAAACTCTATCAACTCATCATCATTCTCTCGTCACAAGCACAATCACAATCAACAATCGCAATTTTAACTCAAGGCTCTAGACTCATCATTGTCTCATCATAATCACAATCACAATTCAAGGCTCTAGACTCAATCCTCAAGTTCATTATGCATGCCTTTCAAATACTCATGAAAATATTCAATTTAAGAAGACAATTTATATGATGATCATCAACATAGAAAACATGTAATTTCAAATATAATTTTCAAGAAATAAAAACCATCAAAGGAATCATGCATGTAGACTCTTCAATCATCAACTCATCTATGAACTCTATGGGGCACATGAGAGAATAATCTCATGTTTTAGTTTAGCCTTACATACCTGTGATGCGGCTAACAACCGAGTACGTCCAGGATCTCCTCTCAAATTCCTCACACAAGCTCTTATCTCTTCTCCTCAAGCCCTAGCCTTGTTAAAATAGGGGATAGGACTTAGAATGAGGGTTTTAGACCCTTTTCACGTAGAAACGTCATTATTAGTTGTGTATTAGAGTTTAGGAGGGGTGGGGGATTGATCGGAATGCCCCTCATAATTATTTGAAAATTTCCAGCGCGAAAAATACACGGTCCGCGACGCGGACCTATCGCGAACAGGGTATTTTTGGAAAAAAATATTTTTGAACGAGTTTTCTCCATCCTATCAAAAAATTTGAAAATCGCACAAGTGCTTCTCCGCGACAGGTCCGCGATGCGCCTCTATCGCGGACCGTCACTATTTTCTGATTTGGATCAAAAATTTATCTTTCGATCGGGCGCTCTAAAAATCGACCGAGACTACTTTCCCACTCAATTTTTCATGCTGATTTCAAATCTGGTCTCAGATTTGCCATTCGAGCATCGGAAGATGCGTTACGCGCATACCCTTACTCTAAGGGTATTTTGGTAATTTTTTCGGGCGTTACATATATAGAATGATGCAAGCACCCAAAATGCTCAAAGAGCCATAATCTTAGACATGTATGTGATCACATTCTTGTCATAACTAATATCTTATCAAAATTATTTCATAAAACATAATTGCGCTTAACCCACTTCATAATTCCGTATAAGCCAATGTGCATAAATGCAAATGCAATGCATGATGTGAGGTAGGCATGGGTAACATAGATTCGGGTTAAAATCAATATCGTAATGTTAAATTAAGTAAATCCATAATTAAATCAACGTCTAAAACATAGTATAAGTCACCCATGCATAAATCAACCTTATAAGGGGACATGCATGTTTATAACTTCATAACTCAATGTAAATCATCACAATAGTAATCAAAGTGAAATAAAATCATAGGTAGAATACAACTCATACATCAATCGGATTTAAGTAAATCAAGTAATGAAAATTCATAGTCAAAGTAATCTAAATTCATGGATTCAATTGAAAGATTTTGGGTCTTCTTGGTTGAAAGGGACCAAGAATCAATCCCACATACCTTAATTGAGGAGCTGAATTTGAGGGACGAACTTAGATTGAATTGTACTTCAATTGAACCCTAGCTTTGAACCTTGAGAGGGAAGAGTAGAGAGGAATAAGGAGGTGATCTTACGAGGGGTAGAAGGTTTTAGGAGTGAATTAAAAGGGGAGGAGTATCAGCTGAATTAGGGGTTTAGGATAGGTAAAAGGTCATAATTCATAATTAAAATAAACCAGAATTACATAAACGCCATTAATAAAACGGGCAAAAATTGGAACCGTCAGGTCTACACGGTCCACTACACGGTCCGTAAGATGTCACACGGACCGTGAACAGTGGCCGTGAACCATCACTTAGAAATATTGCAGAGGGAATTCACACGGAGCTAAGGGGTACCACACAGACGACTACACGGTCCGTGTGACTCCACATAGGCCATGACATCGACCGTGTGATAACACTTGAAATAATTTCTACACGACAAAGTTACAAGACGGTACTTCCATACTTAAGAAATTTTTACGTAGTGAGTTACACGGAGGGTCACATGACTCATGACACATCACACGGACCATGTGAGTGGTCGTGTGCCCTCACTTAGTCCAAAATCCCCTCCCTCTCGATTTGCCCTTGCCGTGAACTGGACCAAGTGTCCCTCCATGGGAGGCCACACGGTCCGTGTGGTTTCACATGGTCCGTGTGGCTTCACACGACCCATGTGGCTTCACATGACCCATGTGGGCATTCCGTGGTGTGATGCCTGGCAGTTCACTCGGGGCAGTACCAAGAGATCTGATAAAATCGCTCAAAAAATCTGGGTCCTTACATATGTTGTGGCTACTGGAGACAAGGAGTTCAGGATCGAGGCTCCCAAGCTAGCGATGTTCAAAAGCGCTCGTGATGTGCAAGAGGTGGAGAACTTCCTATGGCACTTGGAGAACTACTTCAAGTGCAACAAAGTGAAGAATCATGAGACCAAGATCAACACAATCGTGTTGTACCTGATGAAGATGGCCATGTTATTGTGAAAACGCAAGGAATCGAAGATAAGATAGGGGCTATGAACTATCAATACGTAGGAGCAATTTCAAAATAAGTTCAAGAAGTCCTTCTTCCCTAACAATGTCATCTACGAGGCGAAGCGCAAGTTCAGGGAGCTAAAGCAGACGGGTAGCATAAGGGCGTATGTGAAGGAGTTCACTACCCTTAAGCTTTAGATTCCCAACCTCACTGATGAAGATATGGTGTTCCACTTCATGGATGGGCTACAGAATTGGGCCAGGACGGAGCAGGAACATCGACAATTAAGCACTATCGATGAGGCCATCACACAGGCTGAAGCTTTGATGGACTTCAGGCATGACAAGCATGATAGAGATAGAGAGGAGGAAACGAGAGGTAGTCATGACCAAGGTGGGGGAGATGGTGGCAAAGGAAAGGGTTGGCAGCCACATCCCAAGCATCATTATTAGCACCTAATTTTTGACCAAACTTAAGTTATTTATTTTTAGTATTTAATTTTGAATCTAAATTAAATATTTTTATCTTATTTAGAATAATTTTAAAACAACAAAAATATAGTCACATTTTAATGTTAGTTTTGTTCTAAAAAAGAGAAAATTTATAAAATATATATTTTTCTTTTAATTTTGATTCTAATAAACAATCCAGTATTGTTATTACTTTTTTGATTATATTTTTAACTAGTTAACTTTCTATATCTTATTAATTTAAAATAGTTTTGTAATATTTTTTTTTCATTTCTTTCTCTTCTTTCAAAATAAAAACAAGACAAAATAAAATAAATAAACTTAAAAAAAAACTACTACCCATTAATTCCAACTTCTCTCCCACTACTTCCTCACTTTCCACATCTTCACATTCCCCACTCCCTCTAGACACACGACACACACACATATTTGACTCATTTTTTTTCTTTTCCTGTTTCTTCACATTCTACAAAAGGACTAAAAAACAAGACACACAAGATATTTTTTTATCATCCATCTTTTTCTTTCTTCACATTCTAAAAGACACAAAAGAAAAAAACCATCTACTATTTTTCTTTCTTTTTACACACATCTTAAAGACTTTAGAAAAATCTTAGCAAGAAACACACCAAAGAAAAAACTCTCAAAAACACAATTGAAGAAAAACAAAGTTGAGTTTAAGGTTTGCTTTTGGAGTTTCTGATTCGTGGTTCCTGTTGCAGCCTACTTTTTTTGTAAATCATTCATCACAAGAGGTAACACTTACCTCTCTTGTCCATTTTACTATGATCATAATAAATTAAAATTGTCAAATTTTGTATGTTTATGACTCATCAATTTTCTTTGACATTGTGCTCATATCTTTCATATCAACTTTTTGTTTAGATTTTTTTTATTGTTAAATTTAGTGTAAAATTGTTAGATAGTTTATTTCATGTTGAGTAAATTATTTTCATTGTTACTTTTTTTTGTGGTTCTGTGTACTTTTATGATTTAGTAAAAATAAATGATGAAAATAATCAATGACTAATCATTATGTAAAATATGTGTTTCAATTAATATATGTTTGTCTTTTATTTTAATGACTAAAATAAAGGAAAAAAAAAGATTAGTCATAATTTTTAACATGTTCATACTTGTATGTACAAAATTTATATGAAAACATAAAAAATTAGTCATGATTATTAACATGTTCATACTAGTGTTGCATGTAAAAAATTTTTTGTATGAAAATATATTTTGTGTTTCTGATAAATTTGTGTTCACTTTTTGTTTTTTTAAAAAAAACATAAACAAAATTTGTAACTTTCTTTGCATCTCATTTGAGTAATGATTTTTTTTTAATGAATACTATTAACAAGTTTAGAGTGATCCATTAATTAATATGAAATTTTTTAAATTATACTTTTCGTAGGTCATAATGACTAGAATAAATAAATAAATAAAATTTTTGAATCTTGTATTTAGGATAATGATTGGGTGGATGAATAATGATAGGCAAATATTAGGACTCAAACTTTATTAAATAAACTTTCTTTTGAAAACTACAAAGAGATAATTAATTCGTGGCAAGATTGGAAAGCGCTGCTATCAATACACCACGAACCAATAAAATATAATAGTTTTATTTTAAAAATAAATTTCAGATAAATTGAAGAAGGTAAGTAAATAAATTTTTGCAAAACCAAGAAATATAATGTTTTCAAAATTAGTTTAAGTCATACATAAATCAATAAAGCTACCATACTAGAACCATGGGACTCGAGGGTGCCTAACACCTTCCTCTAGGTCAATAGAATTCCTTACCCGAATTTCTGGTTCGCAGACCAAAAAGAAAAATAATAGTAAAGATAAAATAAAGAGTCATTTCCTTTTGATTAGGGATATAAAAAAGGTGACTTGGAACACCAAAACTCAATTCCAAGTGGCGACTCTAAATAAATAAATAATCCCTTTTCAAAATGTCACTTTAATTGGAAAAAAACTCTATTTTACAAAACCACACGCGGGGAAAAATAGGGGTGTGATAGATGGCGACTCTGCTGGGGATAACCAGAATTCAGGCTTGAAGAATATTGATTTATGCATGACTTTATTTATTTATTTATTTATTTATTATGTTATGTTATATTTGTTGGTTTAATGTGTTATTTGCCTTCTTATTTACCGCCTCAATATTATTTGAAATATAAATCGTTCTCTCTCGCGCACCCATCTGAGTCTTCTGAAAATCCACTTTGTTCGGAGATGCGATTTACGCTCCCGAAACTTTCTTTGAGATACCAGAGATGCGATTATGCTCCTGGGAAGGAAATTAGTTACCCAAAATTTTAGGATGGGAAGTTCCAGACAGTGAGGCCGGAAAGCCTGCAACCGGTAAGCTGTTCCTTCCCAAACTTGAGTTGTCCACTCGTTTTATAGCCAGTCTAGACACCACGTACATTAGGGTTTAAAACCTAGCCGAACCAGTCTTAAGGTACGCTTTGTTTGCATCATGAATATTTGACTTAGTGGGATTCGACACTGAGGTCGAGTCCGTCTAGGACAGGTACCCAATTTCGAGACTATCATGCACATTGTCTATGCTACTTGTTGCATCATCAGAGGGGCTATATCAAATGTTGACCGGCTTTTAGATGAATGAAAAAACAAGACATTTTTTTTGTCTTCTATCTTTTCAAATCACTCTTTCGTAGAAAAAAAAGAAAAGAAAAGAGAAAACAGAACACTCTAAATGATCTTTTTGCCTTTAAGAAAGTAAAAAAAGCTTCAGTTTTTATGCACCTAATTTTTTTTTTAAATATAACGGAGATTAATCTTTTTTTATAGAGTTTAAAGTGAAAAATAGATTTTTACTCTAGTTTGGTGTTTTTCATTAAAATTATAAAGTTCTTTAGACCTAGGTCTAATCTGTTTTTTTTTTTTAAATAATAGTAAATGAATAATAAAACAAATTCGTCTATTTTTTGTTAGTTCATACACAGTGTAAACTTTAAGATTTTTTTTCTTTTCTTTCTTTCTTTCATGTTTTGTTTTGTTTTTTTTTGAAAAAAATATAATGCCTTAAAGAAAAGTCATGTCCATTTCGTTTTCTCGACGAGTCTGTCCTCTGTTTTTTTTCTCTCTTTAAAAAAAATGCAATAATAATTTTTCTTGATGTCACAAGTGTCAATTTTTTTATCAATGAAGGCCAAGATAAATTCTAATTTGCCATCATCCTATAGGGACAAAATGAGTTCAATGGGGAGATCTGATAAGAGACCTAGAGATGACCAGCCACCCCAGTTTATGGTGTTAGACAAGGCTCCGGTATATCTGAAGGCATGGTATGAAAATAGGGGAAATTATGGAAAGGGAGAGGTATTTAAGCATTTGGGATACTTGCGAAGCCTCTTATATGTTGAGCCGCGAAGGGATGTGATAGAAGCTTTAGTCTCATTCTGGGATCCATTGAATAATGTCTTTCGTTTTACTGATTTCGAACTTACTCCAACTCTAGAAGAAATCAGAGCATTTATGGGTACGGTCAAGGACCTTCACAAAGGAGAACCTATGATGCCCAAACATATTGGTGCAAGAAGATTCTTAGAACTGTTACACATCAAACAAGTGGAAATAACTCTGTAACAAAGGGTGCCGCCAAACTTGGGAGAGGCACAGTTATGAGGCATTTATAGTGGCCTTCTTAGGAACTATAGTATTCCCGAGAAGGGGGCGAACGATTGACATAAATTTGGCCGCTGTCCTTCCAGCTTTCGAGAAAAGGCCTAATATTACCCTTGTTCCAATGGTTCTAGCTGACATCTACCACGCCTTGCCAAGATGCAAAAATGGTGAAGACTATTTTGAGGGGTGTAATATCTTGTCACAAATATGGATGCTCGAACACATCCGATATCACCCCTATGCAATAGACTTCAAAGTAAAATGGAATGATTTCATCGATGGTCATAAAGAAAGGATTGAAGATCAGGTTTTCCCTGAGGGCATCAAAGCTTGGAGAAGGTATCTTAACGAGTTAATTGCCAATAAGATTGTATGGAATTATCATTGGTTCCCGTCAGAAGAAGTAATATACATGTCCTCCTTTCGACCATTCATTGTCCTAATGGGTCTTCGTGGTGTCCAACCCTATGCACCACTCAGGGTCATGAGGCAATTGGGTCGACGACAGTTTATTCCCCGATGTGAAGACATGCGAGAGTTTATGTATGAGTTCCATCCCAATATTCCTCTCGGGGAGTCAGAGATATTCAAGATTTGGGGAGGGCGCATATTCTCGGGCTCCCAAGACAGAGTGACAGATCGTAGCAAAGGTGAGGTGGACCACTCATACTTAGTATGGTTTTATGATCATTCCCCGCTTAAGGCCATGCCCGAAAGATCGGCAAGAGGATCCATAGATTATGTAGCTAAAATCGAGGTCAAGATTAAGCAAGCCCGCCTCGAAGTTGAGAGGAGTTATCGCTCCACTCTTGATAGCTTAAGTAATGCTTTGAAGAATGTCCAAGAAGAACTGGCACAACACGAGGCAACACTGGAGGCTCGAGTAAGATTGATTCGAAAAAGGGTAGAAAAGGAGCACCAAGCCACCATCCAGTCTTTGCGTGAGGATCTAGACATTACCACAGGCGCCATGGAGCAACAAGAAGAAGAATTTTTAAAAGGGAAAAAGGGCCTAATGGTACAGACACAGTGTAGGTTGCGAGCTCAGTTGAAAGCCTCTATGGAGCGGGAGAAAACCATAGCAAGGCATTTCACGGCTTACCAGGCAGAGATCGAGATTGAAAGGAACCAATGGATTGAAGAGAGGAATGGACTTCTTAACCAAGTAGAAGAGCTTGAGGCACAAGAATGCAACTTAAACCATGAGATCCATACCACTCAAAACTGGTTGCGTAATTGTCATGAAACATGGAGGAAGCTAAAGGACACGTGGTTCAGCTTGCCGAAGACCTAATTGATGTATATGGCAGTTCTGTTTATCGAGATGATGAGACCTCGGGCCGACAAGCACGGGAATTGGCACCACACCTGCCGAAAGCATTGTTCAGAATTTATTCAGACCTGAGAAGTGACTGAAATCCAAGACATTCCAAGAAAGCATTTTCATTATTGTTATTTCCCTTTCTTTTCTTTTATTTCGTTAAATCTGTTGCAACTTCAAGTCTTAGTTTCATTTTGGGTTATTTGTATTCAGAACCTTTTGGACATGAATGAAAAGATGTTTTTCTAGTTAATTAAAATTGTGTTTTTCTTTTTTTTTTTTTAAATTAAAAAAGAAGCAATTTTTTTCATGAACTACGTAATGATCTGATTCATGTTCAACATGATACATAGGCAACTCTCAATGGGTTTGATCAAAATATCTCTAAAGAAAAACAAATTCACCTATAAGCCGGGATGAAGCATGAAAGCCATCTGGAATCCACTATAGAAATAATTTAGGGAGCATAACATAAAATGTGTGATTGATATCTGCAAAGTTATAAACTCTAACACGTGTTGTTTTGTTAAAGAGAGAAATCTTTAAGGTGGTTGATTTGTGGTTAAACTGGCATCTCATCCATACAACACAAGGTCAAAGGGAAAAAAGAAGATGACCCGCAAAGATGGAACAGAGTCGGATAATGATGATATCCAAAATTCGATAGTTCAACAAGAATCAATTCCAGTGGAAGAAGTAAGGATGCTAAGGCAGCAAATGGCTGAAATGTACCAAGCTTGGATGAGCGGGCAAGCCCCGCCACCTTCAATCCAAAAGTATCTAAATACAGCTATGCCACCCCCAACGAGTGATCCATTCTACCCTCCTGGGTTTGGCCCATATGTTAACACATCCAATGCTGTTGAGACTTCCACTATGCGCCCTCTGAATACGCCCATGATAAGTAATCCACTTTTCATGCCAGCCGCATAAACCAATACAGTCCCTCAGCCCAAATTGGTCCCCAAATTCAATGATGATCCTTTGTCCAAGGTCTATCCTAGTCAAGGATATGCCTCTGAAATGACTATTAAAATTCCAGATGCCTACTACCAAACTCATCAGTATAATTCCCCTATAGAAGTTGAGAAAACAACCAAGAATGAGGAACATGAAGAAATGGCTAAGAAGATGAGAAGTCTGGAATAGAACTGAAAAAACATGCAAGGATTAGGAGGACATAAAAGTGTCTCGTTTAAGGACTTGTGTATGTTCCCTGATGTTCACTTGCCTGATGGGTTTAAGCTCCCAAAATTCGACAAGTATAGTGGCCATGGTGACCCCGTGGCTCACTTAAAGAAGTACTGTAATCAAGTGGAGTGGGAGGAAGAGAAGAACTCCTTATGGACTACTTTGGAGAGAGCCTAACGGGGTTGGCCTCAGATTGGTTCATTGATCAAGATATTTCTCGTTGGCATGTTTGGGATGACATGGCTCAGGATTTTGTCCAACAATTTCAGTATAATATTGACATCATCCCAGATCGCAATTCCCTCGCTAACTTGAAAAAGAAATCAACTGAAAGTTTCAAGGAATATGCCATAAAATGGAGAGAACAGGCAGCTAGAGTCAAGCCACCAATGAAAGATCAGGAGTTGATTGATGTTTTTCTCAAGGCCCAAGAACCTGACTACTTTCACTACTTGCTTGCCGCAATGGGAAAGCCCTTCGCTGAAGCAATCAAGATTAGAGAAATGGTGGAAAATGGCATAAAGTCGGGAAAAATTGTGAGTCAAACAGCTATCAAAGCCACCACACAAGCAATACAAAGTGGATCAGGTGGTTTTGGGAACCGAAAGAAGAAGGAAGAAGGGTCCATGATGGTGTTAGGATCAAAAGGTACGCAAAGGAGGACAAACTACCCTCATGTGCAAGTCCAACAAGGACAACCTGTTGTACCTCAACACTATTATCCACCCCCATATGCAGATTTCAACACTCAAGCATATGCCCGATCTCCTCAACACCGACAATGGTGGGCACCTGCCGTTAGTCTATGGCTTGAAAATCACTCCTAAATTATATATTTACCAAAATACGATTTGAAAATTCAGTTCTTAATGGTTGATTTTGATGGATGATCTTAAAGAGGGGCTTATCTTCCTTCTCCTATTTTTAGTGGTTGATAAGGAATGACCCGTTAGGTCATTTTGAGAACGAGTCCATACTTTTTCATAAAAGATCCTTTTCGAAATTTAAATTGGAAATATTGGACTGTTTACGATTATTTAGTTGACGGTTAATTTTAGGTAATTAATTTACTTGATGAATTATACTAATAATTTATTTAATATTGTAAATCACTTGGCTCATACTTATTAAAATAGAACTAGTAACACTTGTTAATTTTAATACTTAATTAATTTATAAGTTCAATTCATAATAGTGGATTTTGGTGGAATTGTCTTAAAGAGGAGCTTACTTAGAGAGGTGAATACTGATTTTGGAAGATCATAACTTAGGTTTTTGGTAACTATAATGTCGATTATTCTTCCATCTCCTTCTTTATGTTCGAGGACGAACATGATTTTTAGTGATGGATAATGAAATAATCCGTTAGGTCATTTTAAAAAATAAATACTCTCTCTTTCATAAAAGATCTTTTTCATAAATTTAAATTAAAAATTTTGAACAGTTCGGTAATTATAGTTATTTAGTCAATGGGTAATTTTAAATAATTAATTTAATTGGCACGTTAAATCATTAATTTATTTAATACTCTATACCACTTTCTTCGTATAAATTAAAATAGATTAGTAAACTTTATTACTTTTAGTACTTAATTAATTTAGAAAAAATAAAAATAAAATAATAAAATAAAAAGGCAATTGCTCAATAGAAAAAGAAAATAGACATAAAATAATAAAAAAAAATACAAGAAGGGATTGAAAACTTGAAAAAAAAGGAATAGAAAGAAAGATGAAGAGTCAGACGCAAACAAAAAATAACATGGAATGAGAAAAAAAAGCATGCCGGAAGAAAAAAGAGAAAAAAGAAGAGGAAAAAATTAGGATTTTTATTCAAAATCATCAAGGTAATGATTTTCGTCCTTTCTATTAAACTGTTAAGTGATTATGAACATATTTTTAGGATAGAAACATGTACAATTTTATGCTGAATTAAGAAAATATAGTCCCACGATTCTTAAAATAAAATCATGATTTGGGGGTCCAATAACGATATGTTTTAGTTGAAATTTGGCGTATGACTTTAGTTTATTATGGGTAAACATAATTTTTAAGAAAATTTCAGATTCGAATTCAAGGCTCGGGGTGACTTTTTGACCCGGTGTTTGAGCAAAAAATAAATATAGCAATATGGGTGTCATTGGATTCATATTGTTATGCAGATTATGTATTTGAACAGATTTTGATCACCCGAAAGAATTACGAAAGGCTCAATTTCTTTTAACACCTCACATCTTAGGTGTACTAGTCCTATACATACAGAACATGATATGATTTGGTAGAAGGACCACCAACTTTAAAAATGCCTAACTTTTAGACTGGAGGGGTATATTTACGTCTAATGCTTAGGACGCGTGAGTGTATATAAGTTTTAAGCCAAATTGAGGAGATCACGGCCTTAAACGAAGTGAAAAAAAGTGAGGTGCTTGTAGGACTTAGGAAGCTTATAGGCGAGTCACCTACGTGCTTAGCTTAAATAGGTTAGGTAGTTGAAGACGAGGCCCAACACTGAATCTGTTCAAGTCTGATAATGAGTTAAGCCCAAGTTAAAGATTTAATTTGAGCCCCTTTTTTTGCATTATAAAGGGGCAATATTTTCAGTCCAAGATGAATACAAAAAAATCCCAAGTACATTCACAACCCGCTTGACAATTTGGGCACAAACTATATGAAGGTAAAATAGAAAAATAGGAATTCGAAGCCCATCAAACTGGAGCCCAATAAGCCCCAAGTGAAAGGGCCAAGCAGGTGTATGACCACCTTGCTAGAATGTGTCTTAAAACACAAGAGAAAGCTGGCCAAGAGTGGCCTTTTAAAAGGGGTTAAAAACCAGCAACTTCAAGTCATTTAACATAGACCAAAAATTAGATTTTTCAAAGTTTTTCTGCTTGCTCTATCTTAACTTTGAAAAGCAACCAAAGCACACCTTTAGGTTTCTTGAAGAGGACCTTATCCTTGAAGGCTAAGGTAAGTAGAAATACCTATGATTTATTATAATTTTTCCATGAAAAACATGAGGAGTATGCAGATTATACTTGTGCTGGAATTTTAGACTGCATGTGTTTCAAAGATTGTTGTACACTTTTCTTGTTTATTAAGAGGCTTTTTTCTTCTTGGTTGGCTGGATTATGAAGTAAGATTTATGTTTTTAACATGGTTTATTTATTTAGTGATGTAAGAAGGCTGCTGCACCATTTTTAATCTTCCATAAAAATGAATTCTTGTATGATATCTTAATTGCACTTGTAGCAGAAAATTGTGGACTGGTTATTGGGAATTGTTGTTGCACATCTACCATCTACTTTGGGACTGTTTTTGGACTTTTTTTATGTGTAAATATGTTGGAGACAGTTTGGTTGGAGTTGAAATAGGTTTGAGATTGTTGACTTCGAAATGTAGCAAGAAGACGTAATGTTATGCTGCCTACTTGTGTATTGTGTAGAATTGTTATGTGTTGTGCTTTGTGAGCTATTGTAACAATGTTATGGGACTAAAACAAGCTGTATATGACATGTACATGAGATGTGTACTAGAAAATATGATTAGAAGTGCAAAGGAAAGAATACTGTTGGGTTAATATTTACAAGCTTACTGCCCGAGTGTTTTTTTATCAGATTGGACTGTTGAGACGTATTTATTAGCTACTAATACTAGTTTTATCACCTATCCTATTGTACATAAATATTTGGGGGAAAGGAAGTTACTTCGATGTAATAATGACGTAGTACAACGAGGTATGTAAGGCTACTCGTTTTCATCTTATTTGGCATGAAATCTAGGTTCTTCCTTGGAACCTAGAGGCACTTACAACTCTGACATAATTAATAACCTTGTCTCAACTGTTTAACATGTTCATATGCTCCCATACATAGTCATTGTTGAATATGCATACATACTTGGGTACCAAAGTTACATGCGTTCCTTTTAACTAAGTAAAGTCCATGTGTTTTTTCATCTCCTATGCATTTCCTTAGTTGTGTAACTTACTCTTTTCATTGTAGTATTGTCTTTCATGATTGTTATATCTATAGTCCTACAACTCCAAAATGCTATGATCACCAAAAGAATCATCTCAAAAGTAGATGAAAGATAAGTCGAAGTTGCTTGTTGATGGGTGGTATCCTAGGGGTGGAAGAATCACCTAGCATGGGTCGATCCCATATCACGGGGGGTATCCCAGGGGTGAAAGAGAAGCCTAGCAAGGGTCAATCCTGATATGGATTTACCACTGATCAGCTGGTTATTTACATTATATACTGTGCACAGATTATACAGTAAAGAAAGGTAAAGTAATAAAAAAGAGATAAAATACATGATCCACAATATGACTAAAGGAGGTCTCTTATCCTTACACACTAGTGTACAAAATTTCATTTGAGTTCTTATTTTCATATACAATATTTCCTGCCTTACATATTCAGTATATTATCTTGTACTGACGTCCGTTACAGGGGACTTGCATTTCAAGCTGCAGGTACAGGAGCTAGTAGATCTCCCCAGTTGGAGTACATGATATCTAGTTGCCGATACTGAGCTCCAGGTTGCTTCAGATCTTTGTGTGTCTAGAGCTTATATTTTTTTTATAGTATAGTTAGTCATGAGGTGGGGCCTATCCTGACCCTAAATCGATATTTTTCCTTATCTAGAGGCTTTGTAGACTATGTAAAGTAAAGGGTTATCATGTATCATACTTTTGACATCGTGGCTCCAACGGCCTAGTCATATACATTTCCTTTTGGCTTTCTATTACTGTCTACTTTCTTGAATGCATGTTGAATATGGAAACCCCTTGTAATGTTCATAGAAAGTGTATGGTTATATGTTGGTTATCCCGAGCCTTGTCAGCAACAGGTGCCAGTCTGCCCCAATGGGACTTTGGGCATGACAAAAGTGCTATTAGAGCGGGTTGACCTAGGGAGTCTACAAAGTCGTGCCTATGTAGAGTCTTTCTTATGGATGTGTTGTGCACCACATTTATAAGTAGGAGTCTATGTGGCGTTTAGGAGTTGTCACTTTCTTTCCATTCTTTAGATCGTGGCATAGAGCCAAGTGTTGTAGGTGAATTGCTTCTAACTTTTAAATTGTTTTGTACAGGGAATATGCCAGAATCAAGGAAAAGTAAAGACAAAGGGAAGGAAGTAGAAGTGGTAGTTGGTGTATCCAAACGGGTGGGACAATGAAATGAGGCCCAAGATGAGTCTCTACCACAAACATCTCCAACTTCTCCAACTCCTGGTGAACCAGGAAGCAGTGATATTCCCCAGAACTACCTACCAATGCTACCATATGGAATCTAAGTAATGCAGTCCAACTATTGGCCCATATAGTTGTTGGCCAAGTTCAAAGACAAGAAGGCCTAGATAAAGGTGCAGGTTGTGCCAATAGGGTAGCTAACACGAGGATACATGATTTCCTTAATTTGGACCCTCCATCTTTTACCAAAATAGATACTAATGAAGATCCACAAGACTTCATCGATCATATCTAATGCACTTTGGATGTTATGCACATAAACCGTACAGAAGCTGTGGAGTTGGTAACATATAGATTAAAGGGTGTGGCTATATTATGGTATGAAGCTTGGAAGCAATCTAAGGGTATAGATGCACCTCTAACTAACTTGAAGGAGTTTAAAGAGGCCTTTCTTGACCATTACTTGCCATTATAGATCTGAGAGGCTTGTGTAGATTAGTTTCTAAATCTCCACCAAGGGAATATAAGCGTGAGGGAGTATACAATTCAATTTAATTCCCTGTCCAGGTATGCTCCTAATGTAGTTGCTACTATGGCAGTAGGGTTCATCGATATGTGGATAGGTTGGATCTGTATCTGGTCACAGACTGTACCGTTGCTTCTTTTAATAAAGTCATGGATATAGCATGGATGCAAGCATTTGCACAAAAACTGGAGGGTCAAAGGCAAAGAAGAAGGACAACAGAGTTAGAAAGGGGGCAGTGTAAGAGGGTCAGATCTACGGGGCAATTTATATCATCCAAAGGTGAGTTTAGGCCTCGGCATTTTGATAGCCACCTAGGACATCATCCTCCTACTTTGCAGCTATTACTCCGCCACAACTTCAAGGGTCTAGGAGTATTTAGTTTGGTCAAAAAAGTGAAGGCCATGGTGCACGGACAACAGGATATTTGACAAGCTAGCAAATCCTTCTAAGGTAGCCTTGTAAACAATATGGGAGGAGTCATTTAGGTTATGTTGTGTTGGGATAGATGCTTGTTATTGGTGTGGTGCGCCAGGGCATTTGATGAGAGATTGCCCCAGGAGACACATGGGTGATATAACACAACCTACTGGGTTAGCTGTTGCATTATCATCATCAGTTCCTCCATTAGGTAGGGGTTAGATAGCACCTACAGGTCGTGGTAAATGTGTTAGAGGGGCAACTAGCTCGAGCAGAGCCCAGAATCACACTTATGCTCTAGGAAGTTGGAAAAGTTTGGAAGCTTCACCTAATGTGGTCACAGGTACATTGTTTATCTTTTCACATAATGTGTATGCGTTAATTGACCCTGGTTCTACACTATGATTTATCACCCCATTAGTTGCTGGGAAGCTTAAGAGAACACCTTAATTATTGAACAAGCCATTTGAAGTGTCTACACCAACCGGTGAATCTATTATAGCTAGAAAGAGTCTACTATGACTGTGTAGTAACTGTTTGTGACCGTGATCCATTGGCTGACCTTGTTGAGCTCGAAATGGTGGAATTTGATGTTATAATGGGTATGGATTGGTTAGCTTCTTGCTATGCCACTATGGATTTCCAAACTGAGAGAGTGTATTTCCACTCTCCAAATGAGGTGGTCCTTGAATGGGAAGGCAATGTTGGGACACCAAAGGGTAAGTTTGTTTCTTATTTTAAATCAGGGAAGATGAGTTCAAAGGGATATATATGTCATCTAGTTAGAGTAAGGGATGTGGAAGCAGAATTACCAACTCTTCAGTATGTTCCAATAGTGAAAGAAATTTTTGATGTGTTTCCTGAAGATCTTCCGGGTTTATCTCCTGAACGAGAAACAGATTTTGGTATTGACTTACTTCTAGGAACTAAGCCTATTTCTATCTCTCCATATAGAATGGCCTCAATAGAATTATGTGAATTAAAGGAGCAATTAAATGACATGCTAGCGAAGGGTTTTATAAGACCTAGCATGTCCCCTTGGGGTGCACCAGTGTTATTTGTACGTATAAAAGATGGAACCTTGAGAATGTGTATTGATTACCAGTAATTGAAGAGGGTGACAATTAAGAACAAATACCTCCTCTCCAGGATTGATGATTTATTTAATTAGTTATAGGGTGCCAAATGCTTTTCAAAAATTGATTTGAGATTAGATTATCACCAAGTGAGGGTGAATGAGAAAGATATACCCAAGACAGCCTTTAGGACACGTTATGGTCACTTTGAATTTCTTGATATGTCATTTGAGCTAACAAATGCACCAACAGTTTTTATGGATATAATGAACTGGGTATTCAAGCCATTCTTGGATGTATTCGTGATAGTATTTATAGATGATATTTTTGTATATTCATGAACAGAGGAAGACCATGCAAATCACTTACGACATGTATTATAAGTTCTTCGTGATCGGCAATTGTACGCCATGTTTTCCAAATGTGAATTTTGGTTAAACGCAATGGCATTCTTTGGTCATATTGTATCTTATGAAGGAATAAGGGTTGATTCACAAAAGATAGAGGCGGTGAAAGATTTTCCAAGGACAACAACACCCATGGAAGTTCGAAGCTTCCTAGGGTTGGTAGGTTATTACAAAAGGTTTGTTGAGGGTTTTTCTTCTATTTTTGCACCACTAATAAAGTTGACACATAAGGAGACCAAGTTCAAATGAAATGATGCATGTGAAAGGAGCTTCCAAGAATTAAAAAGAAGGCTAACTTCTATACCTGTGCTAGTACTTCCTGAAGGCACGGAGGGGTATGCAGTGTATTGTGATGCTTCAGGAGTTGGGTTAGGGTCTATACTGACAAAATATTGTAGGGTAATTGCTTAGGCCTCGAGAAAACTGTGACTACATGAGAAAAACTACCAAACACATGACCATTAGCTAGCACGGGTTCTGTTTGCTTTAGAAATATGGCGCCAATATTTGTATGGGGTTCACATTGACATATATACTGATCACAAGAGCCTAAAATATATCTTTAACTAGAAAGACCTAAATTTAAGATAACAGAGATGGCTAGAGCTAATAAAGGATTACGATGTTGATATACTATACAATCCAGGGAAAGCAAATGTGGTAGCTAATGCTCTGAGTCATAAGACAATCATGAATATTAGTGATCAAATCATGTTAAGTCAAGGAATGGCTAAGGATCTATGTCAACTAACCAATCTGGGAGTTTGCCTCCTTAAAACTCCAAAGGAAGGTGTTGTTCTGCATAATGCAGCAAAGTCTTCATTGGTAATGGAGGTAAGAGAAAAGCAGTTCAAGGATCCTGTTCTATACAACTAAAGGAGAAGGTGAGTCAAGGTAGGATTAAGGGGTTTGAACTCACACAAAATGGTTTACTTTATTGCCAAAATAGATTATGTGTGCCTGATATTAATGGAGTAAGAAGGAGTATAATGGAAGAAGCCCATCATTCAAGATATTCCATCTCTCCAGGATCAACTAAGATGTATCATGACTTGAAGGGAATTTTTTTGTGGGGAGGCATGAAAAAGGACCTCGCAGAATTTGTGGCTCAATGTCCAATTGCCAACAAGTCAAGGTAGAGCACCAAAATCTAGAAGGTTATATGCAATGTATAGAGCTTCCAATGTGGAAGTGGGATATGATTAATATGGATTTTGTTACTAGGTTGCCTCGCTCATTTAAGAAATTTGACTCCATATGGGTAATAGTTGATAGACTCACAAAGTCAGCACACTTCTTTCTAGTTAAGATTGTTTATACAGCTGAATGCAAAGTTATACCTTAACGAGATAGTTAGGCTGCATGGGGTTCCAATCTCCATTATATCAGATTGGGGAGCCCAATTCACTACAAAATTTTGGAAGTACTTCCAAAGGTGTTTAGGGACACAAGTGAATTAGAGTACAACTTTCCATCCCCAAACAGATGGTTAAGCAGAAGACACCATTCAAACACTTGAAGATATATTGCGGGCTTGTGCATTGGACTTCAAAGGTAGTTGGGTGGACCATTTGCCACTTATTAAATTTGCCTATAATAATAGCTACCATTCAAGCATAAAGATGACACCTTATGAAGCTTTGTATGGAAGGAAATGTAGGTTGCCAATATGATGGTTTTAAGTGGGTGAAACCACCTTGGTCGAACCACACCTAGTCCAACAAACCATGGAAAAAATCAAGTTAATACAACAGTGGCTAGAAACGGCCCAAGGTTGTCACAAATTATATGCGGATGCTAGAAGGAGAGGACTGAACTTCTCAATAGGAGATTGGGTATTCTTAATGGTGTCCCCAATGAAAGGTTTTATGATTTGGTAAGAGAGGAAAACTAAGCCCACGTTACATAGGGACATAAGAATATTTAAAGGTTTGGATAGGTTGCATATGAATTAGAGCTACCCAGGAGCTTTCAATGGTTCATCTAGTTTTTCATGTCTCAATGCTTTGAAAATGCGTAGGTGACTCTTCTCGTATCACTCCTATTGGAGCTCTGAAGGTTACAGAAGATCTCACCTATGAAGAGATACCTATTGCTATCCTAGATCATCAAGTTGAAAAGCCAAGGAATAAAAAAATAGCTTCAGTAAAGGTACTTTGCAAGAACCAACAAGTAGAAGAGATAACATGGGAGGCTGAGGAAGAGATGAGATCTAAGTATCCTTATTTATTTGAAGATAAAGAGGAAATCCAAGATGCAGATTTGAGGCATTAAGGGGTATGTGTGTTTGAATGCTTAGTATGTTGTCCAAAGTTTGTTTAAATGAAGGTTTAAACTTGTTTAACTTATCCAATTATGCTAACATTCGGGGATGAATGTTCCTAAGTGGGGGAGGATGTAACACCCCACAAATTAGGTGTACTAGTCCTATGAATACAAAACTTGATATGATTTGGTAGAAGGAGCACCGACTTTAAAAGGGCCCAAACTTTAGATTGGAGGGGTATATTTACATCTAATGCTTAAGACGAGTCCGTGTATATAAGTCTTAAGCCAAATTGAGGAGATCGCGACCTTAAACAAAGTGAAGAAAAGTGAGGTGCTTGTAGGACTTAGGAAGCTAACAGGTGAGTTACTAACGTGCATAACTTAAATAGGTTAGGTAGACGGAGACGAGGCCCGACACCGAATCTGTTCAAGTTCGATAATGAGTAAAGCCCAAGTTAAAGGTGTAATTTTAGACCCTTCTTTTATCGTTATAAAGGGGAAATATTTTCAATCCAAGATGAATAGAAAAAAGGCCCAAGTACATTCACAACCTGCTTGATGATTTGGGCCCAAACTAATTAAGGTAACAGAGAAAAATGGCAGCCAAGGCCCATCAAATTGGAGCCCGATAAGGCCCATGTGAAAGGGACAAGTAGATGCATCACCACCTTGATAGAATGTGGCTTAAAACAGAAGAGAAAGTCAGCCAAGAGTTTCCCTTTAAAAGGGTTTAAAAACCAGCTACTTCATGTCATTTAACATACACCAAAAATTAGATTTTTCAAAGTTTTTCTCCTTGCTCTCTCTTGACTTTTCAAGGCAGCCAAAGCACACCTTTAGGGTTCTTGAAGAAGAAATTATCCTTGAAGGCTAAGGTATGTAGAGATACCTATGGTTTAGCATTATTGTTCCATGAAAACATGAGGAATATGCTGATTATACTTGTGCTGGAATTTTAAAGAATATGTGTTCCAAAGATTGTTGTATAGCTTTCTTGTTTATTAAGAGACTTTTCTCTTCTTGGTTGACTAGATTATGAATTAAGGTTTATACTTTTAACAAGGTTTAGGTCTTTAGTGATGTAAGAAGGTTGCTGCACCTTTTTTATCTTCCGCAAAAATGAGTTCTTATATGATATCTTAATTGTGCTCTTATTAGGAACTTATGGACTGGTAATTGGGAATTATTGTTGGACGTCCTCCATCTACTTTGTGACTATTTTTGGATTGTAAATATGTTGGAGACAGTTTGGTTGAAGTTGAAACAAGTTTGATATTGTTGACTTCGAAAAGCAGCGAGAAGGCGTAATGTTATGCTGCCTACTTGGGTATTGTGTAGAATTTTTATGTGTTGTGCTTTGTGAGCTACTGTAACATGTTATAGGATTAAAACAAGTTGTATACGACATGTACATGAGAATGTGTACCAGAATGACAAGAAGTGGAATGTTTGAAAGAATACTCTTGGGTTAATAATTACAAGCTTACCACCCAAGTATTATTTTTTTATGAGATTGGACTGCCGAGATATGTTTATTAGTTGCTAATACTAGTTTTATCACCTACCCTATTGTAGATAATTATTTGGGAGAAAAGGATGTTACTTCGAGTCAATAACGACGTAGTAGAATGAGGTATGTAAGGATACTCGTTTTCATCTTATTTGGCATGGTATCTAGGTTCTTCCTTCGAACCTAGAGGCACTTACAAACTCTGACATAATTAATAACCATGCCTCCGCTATTTAACGTGTTCGTAAGCTCCCATACATAGCCATTGTCGAATATGCATATATACCTGGATACTAAAGATACAAGCGTTCCCTTTTTCTAAGTAAAGTCCATGTGTTGTTTCATCTCCTATGCATTTCACTAGTTGTGTAATTTACTCTTTTCATTGTGGTATTGTCTTGCATGATTGTTTATATGCCACATGATGACCACTAAAAGAATCATCTAAAAAGTAAATAAAGGATAAGTCGAAGTTGCTTGTTCATGGGTGGTATCCCATGAGTGGAAGAATCAGCTACCATGGGCCGATCCCATATCAGGTGAGATATCCCAGGGGTGAAAATAAATCCTAACATGGGTCGATCTCGTTATTGACTTACCAATGCTCTGCTGGTCATTTACATTATATAATCACATAGATTTTACAATAAAGAAAGGTAATGTAATAAAAATGACATAAAGTACATGATTCCACAGTAGGACTAAAGATGGTCTCTTACCCTTACACACCAGTGTTGATTTCATTTGAGTTCTTATTTCATATACGGTACTTCTTCGCTTACATATTCAGTACATTATCTCGTACTGACGTCCCTCACGAGGGGCCTGCATTTTATGCTGCAAGTACAAGAGCTAGTAGATCTCCCTAGTAAGAGTACAGGATATCCAACTGTCGTTACTGAGCTCCAGGTTGCTTCAGGCCTTTGTATGTCTAGAGCTTATATTTTTATATTGTTTAGTTAGTTATGGGGGGCCTGTCTTGACCATTGATAGGTACTGCTCCTTACTAGAGGCTTTGTAGACTATGTAAAGTAAAGTGTGGTCAGTATCATACTTAGACATCGTGGCTCCAACGGCCTAGTGATATGCATTTCCTTTTGGCTTGTTATTACTATCTACTTTCTTGAAAGCATGTTGAGTGTGGAAACCCCTTGTAATGTACATAGAAAGTGTATGGTTATATGTTAGTTTTCCCAAGCCTTGTCAGCAACGGGTGCCGGTGGCTTTAATGGGACTTTAGACGTGCCATTTTTTAAGTGATTGTGTGATTAATTGAGGCAAGTGAGTTTCTCAATTCTTGTTAAGTGTATAGAATCATGTATTTTCTTGTTGTTTGTGTTTGAGGTTAATAGGACTTGGTGATGATTTTGCTTGTTCTTATTGAATGTTCTTGATAATGAAAAAGGGATAGTAAAAGGGCAACATATTTTTATATATTTATATATGATATGTTGAGAATGATTTGAAAGGTGTATTGATTTATTATTGATGTTGTATCCTGATTATGTTGTTGTAAATTGTGCATTGTTAGAAAGATGGTCATCTCCTCATTATTTATGTTAACACGTCTAATTACATTGATTTTGATACAAGTTTGTGACAAAGGTTATGTAAATTGAGGAAAAGTAATAAACCGAAGAGGATGTACTATTTCGAGGGACGTGTCGCACACCACGACAGATACTATAATTTGAGGATCATGTCGCATATTGCAATGAGTACTATAATTCAAGGATCGTATAGCACGCCGTGATAGATATTATGATTCAAGGGTTGTGTCACACACCGCGACGGATAATATAATTTGAGGGTCGTGTCACATGCTGTGACAAATGGACGGATTAATAAGACTCCATGGGTCCTAGAATGAGAGACAGCGGGTTGTATCACTAGGTAAAACATGCATCATTATACTTGACATTTCACTGTATTGCATTACGCATCTTTATCGTTTACGAACTTATGAGTGCTTATTTGTAGAACTTGTGATGGATGAACTTGATCCTTATGTTGTTGATTTGTAAATGTTGGTGTGGTTATTGAGCTATATGCTTTGCACATCGTGAACTATTAGGTTGGGCTGATTTTATGCAGGTTGTAATTGTGGAGGATCGGTTGGAGAGTTAGGAGTACCCATTATTCTGTATTACTTGACTTGCATTAAGTAGTTGGCTTGCTGGGTACCGTGTGATTGGTACTCACTCCCCTTGCTTGTACATTTTTATAGGTTATACGCTCAAATCTTCGTGATTCCTTCTATTATTCCTTTTTTGAGGCTTCTTGTGGAGATTGTGTGAGGTAACTGTTTGCCATCCTTGCGGACTTCTCACTCCTATTTATGAGTTTGTTCTACATTAGAGATAATGTCATTTGACACTTGTATTTTCTTCCAAATATATTATAATACATTAGAAGCTTGTGCACATGACAACCAGGTTTGGGGGAATGTTTTATTAAGTTGACATATATCTGCAGTCAAACTTTTATTTTTATTATCCTTCCACATTTTATTGTTATAGTTGAATTTTCAGCTGACTTGTCTTGGTGGAAGAAGACGAGTGCCATCACGTCCATTTTGGGTCGTGATAGAATGGTTCATACTTGACAATCGACATATCTATTTTCATATATCACTAATACTATATCGTGAAAGTCTATTAGATTTGATTGATATACTAGGTTTAAATGTCATATCGATGATGAGGTTAACCATGAGATGATGTCAATGGATATATAGTTCGTGATGGATTACGATCAAGATACAATCATATGATAATGATTTTTGATTGAATGAAATCAGTATGCAGGGATCTTTAAATTTATGAATTACTACTATTGGATGAGTAAAGTGATCATATGAAAAGATGTAGAATGTGTTGAGATACTACTTGAATCGAATTAAATAGATAAAGTGAAAAAACTGTATAAAATTAGTGCGATGTAGGTTAGCCTTTAGAAAGATACAAGACCAAAGACATTTATTCTGATAGTAAAGGTCAAGAATGTATCTTCCGAGAGAGTGAGAAATGGATTCAGAGACACGTGGTTCCATCTATTTTGCTTTGGTTATTGTGATAATGTTCTTATTGATTTGGGCTAGAAAATTTTTGGGTATTATTTGTAAAATAATCTATGTATCTGCGGCTTGAATATGGTGATAAGCTCTTTTTGTGATTTTGAGTATGGTAATTGGTACATTGAAATTTTTATAAAATATATCGTAAGGTCCATAAAGAGGCGACCAATAATAAGTTAAGTTACATGAATTCATAAAGATCTTCATGGTATGAGTTAATGGTTACAGATAAGGGGAATTGGGTTATATAGGATTGGTGTTAGAATTCAAGTGTTTCGTAGTGAGTCAATGTTCATGGTAATATGTTTTTGGTCAAGGTATAAATTGGTAAAGTATGAGTTGATCGAATTGTATTGGTGTTGAACATTTGAAAGAACTTATGCATGATTTGGATTGTAAAGTTAGTTACTTTTAACTATTATAGGACCTAAGGAAGGCTGTTACTTAAAATTTTCCTTTTGAGTATGAGAAAAAATATTATGAGTTATTAATTAAAATATATGATTGGTGGGAAATTTAGTTAAAGGAATAAAAATCAGATATATTGAACAGTTTAAGACATTTAAAATTGACGTTATGAAAAGAATCTATAAAAGGTGAAGGAATAGGGCATCTCATATAGATTTTTCATTCGAAGTTGAAAGTGATATGGATTTTCACCTATGAGTTTAGACATTATCATATAATATGCACTGAGTCGGAACAAACTTATTAGGGGTTTACCCATAATTTTTACAAAGTATGAATTTAATTCAACTAATGAATAGTGATGTGAGGAAGATGCTGCATATACTTTAATTTGGATTACACCCATCATGGTATATGACTTATGGGGGAACTATGGTATGGACCTAAAGTTGTACATGATTATTAAGAATTTTGAGTCAATTGAAACTACTTTATTGCTTAAACTATACATACTATTGTGATACTCTCTTGGTAAAGTAAGGTGTTTCTAGAGACCCAATCATTCTAGATATGATAGAATAGATGTTGCTTTAGAGCAATTGAAGCTTTTCAATAATTCTACAAGAGTCATCTTGATCATAAAAATTTATAGAAGATCTACGTTAAATAGTTATAGTTGTTCAGCAGTCTTAAGATTCATCTCATTATTGAGGTCATGTTCATGTTATATATGATTGAATGTGGGGCATGTTGAGTCAAGCTTTATCGCTCTTAAGGGTTTTTTTACTGTAGTAACCCCCTGGGTCATTTCTATGGCTTTGTTGTTATTGTGTTAATTTGAGCATGTATACAGTGACCTTGGGACTATTGGGGTGATTATTGGTCGGGAGTTATGTGGATTTTTGAGTTAATTGGGAACTCACACCCATAAAATGAGTTTTGGGGTAAAGTCCTAGTAAACACCCTCAGAATGAAAATCTAACGATTCCATTGGCTCCGAAATGGTCGAATTAGGATAGGAGCATTTCCAGTGCAATTATTAATGGATTGCAAATATAGTCGCAAAAACCGATTAATAGTTGACCTAGTCAATGCTCTTGGGAACCATGCCTGGGGTGAGAATTTTGATTCTGTAGTTAGCTCCAAAATATCAATTTTGGTCTAGGTTGACCCTTCGTGTTATACCAGGGACTTCTGGATTTTATTTAACCCCAGGGGCTTTCCATTAAAAGTTGCGTATAAAGAAGTAGGACCCTCACTTTATCGTAGGAAGCTCAGTTTGAAATTTTGACTGCATCGATGGGTTCGAAATGTCGAAATCCGTAGGGATACATATTTTATTTGCAAAAATCAAAGTCCAAAAATGTATGAAATGACAAAAAAGGGGTTGATAGTTTAATGGGGAAGGGGTGACATGGCATCTCTTTTTGCTTTCACGTGGCAAATTCTGTTGCACCCATCTGGCAGCAACCTGGCAGCATCCTAGCAGCATCATATGGATATATATATATATATATATATATATATATATATATATATATATATATATATATATATATATATATATATATATATATATATATGCGCGCATGTTTAGGAGAGAGATTATATAATTGTTTTCTCTGACTTTGCATCACGATTTCGAGCTCATTTTTCATCCGATTTGAGTGATTCAAAAAGCTTGTGACTCACTTTTTTGCAAGGAACATCGTGGTGAAGTCAGAATTCGATTTTGACACATATGTTGAGGTAAAATATCTATTCCTTTCGCTGTTTATATATTAGAGTTTGTGAAAACATTACACAGTGATATCTTGGTCATTTCTCAACGAAATTAAGTAAACATTGTATCAAAATTGTTCTATTTTCCAAGAGGAACATTGTGGCATGCATGGATCTTATTAATTTTGCTGTGTTTTGTGGAATTTGACCGAGAAGTTATGTAAGAAATGTTTTTGATAAGAAATGCAACTTCGTTTTTGAACTGTTTCTCTGTCTTTTAAGATCTGTTTTGGACTCAATTTCTAGTTATGGACTCAGGGTGATGTGGGGATCATTTTATGGGGCTTGGTTCAGCATTGCAAGTGTGGGCCCTTATTTTCCCCATTTTCGCCATAATTGATGTAATTTCACTCGTTTCTTGATATTTTATAGCCAAACCAGCCGTAATGATCTAGTGATTTATGTTTTGATAGTTGAGCAGCATTTGGAGGCAATTTGGGGTGGAAAAACTTGGTTGGATTGATTAAGGGAAGAGACGTCGGATGCCATATAGACTAGGATTTCTATAAATCTTAGACTAAGCAAAAATATTTGGATCTTTGAGTTGGAATATGTAGGAATATACTTTTTATAGATTGTGTTATGGAGTATATGTTGTGTATGGTTGGATGTGATCTATGTGTTGTGTATATATAATGTTATAGGACAGTAGTTGTTGTGTTGAGGGTTGTGTTGATTGTAGCTACTATATTACCTGACTTCTTACATTATATGACTACAACAGGGCCTGAAAGGGGTTGGTTGGATTTGTGAACATTTGACAAGTATGTACACTGAGCTTGACTCTTGCTTGTATGTGTGTGTGGTTTGAGGCTACATAAATATACTAGCTATAGAGGCTGACCTGTGATTACATGCTATCCCGTGCACTGAATCTAGTATGTATATCTGGTTGTTATGTATATGCATGATATGTTGTGGTTATCTATATCTTTACTGAGTACTTTTGGTAGAATTTCTTGATTAAACAAGATTTTATGTTGCTATGTGGTTTATATGATCATGTATGTTGTTGTTATTTGTTATTTATATGTACTATTGGTTAGTGACTAAAGATACACCATGTTTTTGGGATGGCCATTGTTATATACCCTTAAATGAGCCTTGTGATCTATAATAATAGATGCATTGGTATAGAGCCACTAGCGGGTTACAAATGGGAGTGCGACCTTCTTAGCGAGGTGTAGGTTATATCCTATGGGCATTTCAGGTAATCTTTGATGAGACAATAGTTATATGGGTTTGTCTTGGGGACAAGCATCTAGTTGAGAGGGGCACATTTTCAGTGGGCCAGCACATGATTTCCTTAGACGATATCATGTGTGGATGCTGAGCTTTGATATGATTTTGGGTAGGTGACATCCTCCCATTTATCTAGCCTCTTGGGCCTTAGCTTAGGTTATACCACCACTTCCCTATGAGTTAATTTACATAGGAAGGGACACAGGAAAGGCCAAATATGGGCTAGTTCCCTAAGACTAGCATGTGTTATAACTTGACTTGTACCTATATTAATGTGTCTAACCTATTTCTACTGAAATATGATGACTAGGAGACTATGCATTGAATAAATGTCGTATCATAGCTTGACTCTAGTATAGATATGACTCGGCTGGGTTTGGGTGTCCTGGATATTTATGCTTTGCCGTAATGGTCTATGTTTACTCTGGACACTTGTGATTGACGAGGTTATGGTATACTTTGCCTTGGTGAGGAATAGTTCTATAGTGAGCTGTGACAAATATACTTCAATGTATTATTGACAGTTGTTGTGTATTGGTTCGTTCCATCTGATGCTGGGGTATCTCTTATATTTGAGAGAGGTGGTGATTGCGATTATGTGGGTTGGACTGAGACTATGGGATACCTAGGTTGAGAGTGTCGTCACCTATGTTCACTCTAGGCACGATATGACTTTGAAGATCGGGATCCAGATAGATTGGTTGAGTGAGGGATTGATTGATACCTCGAGTCCTAAATTACGTTCTCCATTGCTGTTCGAGCATCGGCGACCATGCTCGAGTATCCGAGTTCACGGGTTATGGCCCCATGTTTGGAGTTCTAATGATCGTGCTTGAGTGTTGGGCGACAGATACTGATTTTGCAGACCGAGCACCGGCTGAGATTTGGGTCGAGGACCCTGATTGATTTTTCGTGGGGCTAGGCCCCGTGATTGATATATTTTGTGGGGCTGGGCCCCGTGATTGACATCCTCAGATTAGACACTATTATTTATGTTAGGGGGATTCTTTCTCCCATGACAGATACATCCCACTATTATATTGAGTGTCCAATCATTTGGCCTTGGCTGACTGCTCAACCGGAGGCCAAGTTAGAGGACTATTGATCGGGTGCCACATGCCGAATAGGGTTGAGGACCTGGTAGACTTGTGATGGTTGGGGTAAGGCCCCGTGATTATTCACACCTTGATTGTGCATGGGTGTACCTTCTGGGATTATGGGATCTCGGGGGCGTACATGCATAAACACTAGTGCCGTACCCCCACGTATAGCTAACCATTATTCTAATGATGTGGAGAGTTGGGCATTGTGATGGTTCTATGGGATTCTGTGATGGTTATGAGGGATTTTGTGATTATCTTTTTGTATGATTATTGTGCGGGGGTGTACCTTTTAGGCTTATAGGGGCCCAATTAGTATAAAAACACAGATACCAGGGCCTTGCACCTGCATACATGATGCGTCGAAGAAATATGACTCTTGTAACACTTTAAACATAGGATTTTTGCACGTTCTCAAGAAATATTGCTGGTGTGATGTGTGTTTTTTCGTTAATTTTCAGGAAAATGGTTATGGCATGGAGCAATGCGTGAAGTGAAAGAAAAAGAAGGAAAGAGAGCTCAAGTGTTGGCATATAGAGCCCTCCGTGGCCCGTGTAGCATCACACGGACCGTGGGAGGGCACGTGGACTAGCCTAGGCAAATGAAGCAAAGAATGGAACCAAGTGAAGGACCAATGGTGCCTTTATGGTCTGTGTATCACTCAACGGACTGTGAGGCTCGCCATGGCCTCACACTGGGTGTTACAAACAATGGCTAGAAGTGTGCCAAAGGAGCTGGAACAAAGAATACTAGGGCACATCCCACGGGGCCTTTCACGGGTCGTGGGAACGTACACGAGCCGTAAAGTTGACATAAATTTGAGGGATCACTGTCGGAAAATGCAAAAATCATGCAAGTGGAATGATACGTGGCCCATCACAAGCCTCATGACCAACCATGGACCGTGACGTAGGCCGTGATGCTGAGGAAAAAATGTTAGTGGTGAAATTAAAGGCAAAGGTTATGGACCATTTCACAGACCATTGATTCTCACACAGGCCATACAAGTACACATGAAGTGAGAAGAATTGAAGATGAAGCATTGGGTCACGGACTGTTGCACAGTCCGTGTGTTGCCCACGGGTTGTGCAGTGGACCGTACCCATACCGACGCTATTTTCCTACTTTAAGTTGAATTAGGTTTTTCCTTGCATATATATATATATATATATATATATATATATATATATATATATATATTATGTTTAGTACATTTTAGGATGGGGAGGGGACGGATAGAGATAGAAAACAAGAGAAGAACACTACTATACTAATTTGCATTGAACTCTTGAATCTCAATCATCTCTTTAGAGATTCTAATCCCTGGATTCATTACCTTATCAATAGTAAGTTCTTTATCATGATTTCTCTACATTGCTATGGGTGATTTATCTTGAATATGCTAGGCTAAACTCACAACTAGGGTTGTAGGAATCCTGAGAAAAAAATTATGGTGAACCCTAGGATCGATTATCGTATACATGGTAGTATTCTTCGCTTTAACTTCTTCCTTAATGAGTCGATGCATGAGCATAAGCCTGTATTCGTTACATGCCCGGAAGGGATGTAGTGGTTAGGAAAAGTATTCTACAACAGAAATTCAGGGTTTTTAACCTAGTCTAAGTACTTGAGACCAGAAGGTTAGATATTATTGGATCTAGAGAAAGGGTTAAAATTGTACACATTCTGAGACCGAAAGAGGATGAATGAAAGGCATCTAAGAAGGTCGGAAGGTGAATTAGGTGTTATATAACTTGTTTAATTTTGTATACATAATCATAAACGGATTTTACCACAAATATTTGGCTATCGTATTGGACGTCATGGGGAATACAACCCTAGTTTCTCATAAATTGTTGGAAATCTAGGACACATTGTACTCATTTATTACTTTACCTTAGAAACATAGTTTGAATACAAAAACCCCCAATTTACTTTATGCACTTTATTTTGGGAATAAAGATTGCATTTGAAAAGGGTGCTAATAGCTTTATTCTCATGCATTCCCTATGGGATCAGCCTCAACTCTTGTTGAGTTCTTTATTTGATCTATCAGTGCTTTACTATTCCTTTTGGAGTGTAAATTTGGGTGTATCAAATTTTGGCGTTGTTACTGGGGAATACGACGAAGTAATAGTCTATTAGTTGCCACTTTCAGTTACTAGTCCCTAATTTTACTTTTATTTCTTGTTATTGCTCTTTTTATGCAACCAATGTTGCATGCCTAACCCCCGAAGTAAGGGTGAAACACTTATTCCCTATGACGCTAAATTCACTAAGTCAATCCACAAAATGAATGCCTATGACCGAGATGCAGCAAGGCTGAGAACGTTAGCTGTCAATCCTGTAGATAGGATAAATGACGGTCTGGGTGAAGATAACCTCATTGGTAATGGGGTGTCACCAGTGGCACCACTCTGACAAGTGCCACTTGCGCCACCATTGCAGCAGCAACCTGTTTTTAGACCTCAGGGTCCCCAACATCCCCAAGGAGCGAATGGAGATGATGAAGGTGCTAGAACCATTGGGCAAATAGTGCTTCCCCTACTACCCGTCGGTGTCAAGTTCACCAACACTAGCACTATTCTTCAAATGCTACAATTGAAAGGGTTGTTCAGTAGAGTAGTAAATGAGGACACAAATCTGCATGTAATGAACTTCATCCAAAATTCTAGGGGTCAGTCAGCAAGCGCACAGGTTTAGGTTATTCACGTTGTCTCTTTCGGGTGTGGTGACAAAGTTAATGAATGAGCTTCCTCATGATTCTATCCATACTTTGGGAGACTTAAAAATAGCTTTCTTGGAGAGGTTTTTCCCTGCGTCAAGGCAGCTTAAGATCACAGATGAGATTGGATCTCACAATCAGTTGCCGAATGAAACACTATATGAATCTTGACACTTGAAAGTGGTCTTCTTGAGGTCCTGCAACTTTGTCAGTAAACTTATCATTGATGCGGCGTGTGGAGGATCATACATGTCCAAAACATTCCCAGACATCGTACTGTCTTGGATCAGGTAACTAAGAACAACAGGGTATGATACACCAAAGATGGAGACTACTCAAGGTTTATCTTCGAGAAGACTACGAAGCAACGAAAAAATGAGGAAGAACGGGATCAAGAACTGGTCCATATGCGGACCCGGATGGACTTGCTGACAAAGAGACTACTTAGTGGAGGCCTAGAAAAGGTAAAATCTATGGACTCACTACCTATGTATGATGATCAATTCTATAATTATGATGAAGGGGCTTACTTCTTAGGCAGTCAAGGGGTTATCGGGTGTTCAACTCCGGCAACAATAATTGTAACTATAGTCGTGATAACTACCAAGGGAACTGGCAAAATAGAGAGGGCTATAGAAACCGTGAGCACCAAAATAAGGGTAGTAGAATCTCAGAACTAGAGAAGATGATGGCAAAGGTCTTTGAAAAGGTGGAGTCCACCCAAGAAAAGGTGCGGATATGAAAGGAGAAATGTCCAATGTTAGACAATTCGTCGACTCACATTCTACCTCGATCAAGCAACTAGAGCAATAGATGGGGAAACTATCAACTTCATTGAATTAGAGGAAAGCTAGGTCATTTACTAGTGATACTAGTTAGAACCCGAAAAATGATGATCACTACATGACTATAACCATGAGGAGCATTAAGGTATTTTTTTACCCTATTGGAGTCCATGATGCAGGTCCTGATAAAGCTTATGTCCGGGTACCTCACCCCGTGGAGATATTGATGTAGCACCAACAGAGCCCGAAGTTTCTAAATAGGACAAAGTCTTAAACAAACCCACTACTTAGTGTATGCCGGTCATCCCCAAGCACTCGAGCAGAGGTTAAGGAAGAAGGTTAAAGATGGTAAGTTTCAGAAATTCTTGTCTATGCTAAAGGAGCTTTTAGTGAACATTCCTCTAGTGGAAGCATCCAAGCAGATGCCAAACTATGCTAAGTTCATGAAAGGCGTAGTCAATAAGAAGAGGACAGTCACGATCGAGCCGACAAATAATCTTCATCACTGTAACACCATTGCTACAAGATCCTTGGTTGAGAAGAAGGGTGATCCAGGAGCTTTCACTATCCCGTGCACTATTGGAGCTTATGATTTTGCACGAGCCCTCTGTGGCATGGGTGCCAGATGCTGTTGGCAGTGTATCCGTAGTTGGGTTTAGGAGCCCCCACACCCACTACCATGTGGTTAGATATGGCAGAAAGATTAGTGAAATGGCCTGTGGGGATTTTGTACGATGTGCTAGTCTGTGTGGGTAGGTTTATCTTTCCTACGAACTTTGTAATTCTTGATTGTAAAGTAGATTTTGAGGTCGCCATCATCCTTGGAAGACCATGTCTAATGACTGGTAGGGCATTAGTAGATGTGGATCATGGGGAACTTACCTTTAGGTTGAACACCGAGGAGGTGAATTCAGTGTGTGTGCTGCGATGAAGACACCTTAAGAGGTAGCAATATTGTTTGTCATGGATGTAGAGGATGATTATTTTTCTGAGATTCAACTCAAAGAAAAATTGAGCATGGATACACTAGTGGCAGTGTTAATGAACTTCCCAAAGGATGGTGTAAAGGGGTACAACAACTCTATAGGGCTGGGGAACTAGACCTTTTGTCCCTAGAAAGTTGGACTTGGACCTACAGAATAGACCAACGCCACCAGCCAAACCTTCTATTGAGGAGCCTCCTACTGTGGAGCTCAATGAGATGCCTCAATACTTAAAGTACGCATTTTCAAGCACTAACAACACTCTTCCTATGATTATGGCTGCAGAAGATCAGGTGAAAGCGCTTTTGGGGGTTAGTCAAAAGCTCAAACGAGCTATTAGTTGGACCATTGCAGATATTACAGGGATTCCTCCTGGGATATACACGCACAAGATCAAGTTGGAGGATAACTGTGTGCCCAACATCGAACAACAGTGTAGGTTGAATTTACCCATGCAAGAGGTGGTGAAGAAAGAGATTATCAAGTGGCTGGATGTTGGGGTGCTATACCCAATCTCCGAAAGTAGATGGGTTAGTCCAGTGCAATGTGTTCCGAAGGAAAGGGGGCATGATAGTTGTGGCCAATGAGAAAAATGAGCTTGTCCCCTTGCGACCTTCTAGGGGTAGTAAGTGGGCATGGACTTCCGGAAGTTGAATAGATAGACTTTGAAGGAGCATTTCCCTATGCCCTTCATAGAGTAGATGTTAGAAAGGTTGGCAGGTAGAGAGTGGTATTGCTTCTTGGACGAGTATTGGGGCTACAATCAAATATCCATAGCCCCGTAGGATCAGGAGAAGACTACTTTCATTTTCCCTTATGGGACTTTTGCCTTCAAGAGGATGCCTTTGTGCCTATGTAATGCCCCAGCCACCTTCCAACGATGTATGATGTTGATCTTCTTCGATATGGTCGAAGACACCTTTGAGGTATTTATGGATGGCTTTTCTGTAGTGGGTGATTCCTTCGAAGACACCTTTGAGGTATTTATGGATGGCTTTTCTGTAGTGGGTGATTCCTTTGATGATTATCTGTTGAATCTTAGCAGGGCATTACAATGTTGTGAGGAGGAAAACTTGGTGTTTAACTGAGAGAAATGCAATTTCATAGTCAAAAAGAGGATAGTCCTTGGCCATAAGATTTTTGATAAGGGCATAGAAGTGGATAAGACAAAGATTGAGGTTATTAATGATGTTTCCACCTCCCATATCTGTGAAGGGGATCCGAAGTTTTCTTTGGCATATGGGTTTCTATCGCCGATTCATAAAAGATTTCTCCAAGATTCCACACCTACTGTACCAACTATTGGAGAAAGATGCCAAATTTAAGTTTGATGACAGCTGTTGGTATGCCTTTGAGACCCTAAAGCAAAAGTTGATCTCTGCACCAATGGTAGTTGCACCTAACTAGGCTGCTCCCTTTGAGGTTATATTGATGCGATTTGAATTGTTGTGGGTGTTGTGCTGGGGCGGAAGCCGAATAAGGTCTTTCATCCTATCTATTATGCTAGCAACACCCTAAATGATGCACAAAGGAATTACATAGTGACTGAGCAGGAGTTGCTGGCTATGGAGTATGTGTTTGAAAAGTTCTAGGCCTACCTTTAGGCACAAAAGCGATCAGTCACATAGACCATGCAGCACTGAGATATCTCATGGTGAAAAAAGATGCTAAGCCGAGGCTAATAAGATGGGTTCTCTTGCTGTAAGAGTTTGATTTTGTGGTTTGCGATAAAAAGAAACTGAGAACTAGGTGGCAGAACACTTGTCTGGGTTGGAGGATGAGTCACGAGCTAAGGATTGGTTGAACATTAATGATTCCTTTCCTGATGAGCAGGTATTGGTAGCTTCTGTTGACCTAAACCCTTGGTTTACTGATTTTGCTAACTTTCTCGTGAGTGACATTATGCCTGAGCGCCTAAACTATCACCAGAGAAAAACATTTCTTCATGTTGAGCCCAGGTACTTCTGGGATGGCCCATAATTATTCAGAACATGTGCAGATGGGGTCATTGGGCGATGTATACCAGAAGCGGAGATGATGAGCATCTTGGAAGACTGTCACTCTTCCCTAGTGGGGGGCCATCATGGTGGTGCCAAGATAGCGAAGAAGATCTTTCAATGTGGATACTACTAGCCCACTATCTATAATGATGCACATGACATGGCATGAGGTTGTGATTAGTGTCAGCGACAAGGCACTATCTCTAGGGGTCAGGAGCTGCTCATGACCCCTATCCTTGAAGTAGAATTGTTCGATGTATAAGGCAATGACTACATTGGCCCATTTGTGAGTTCCTATGGAATAAAGTACATCCTAGTGGCAGTAGACTACGTCTCTAAATGGGTTGAGGCGATTGCATTGCCAAACAACAAAAGTAAGAGTGTTGTCCTATTTCTAAGACAAATATTTTCTCCAATTACTGAAGGGGGCTCTAATTTCTGTAGTGACATATTCCATGCTGTGCTAGCTAAGTATGGTACGACAACACAAGGTCACCACACCTTATTATTCACGGACGAATGGGCAGGTTGAAGTTTTGAACAGGGAGATCAAGGAGATCTTGGCCAAGTCTGTGAAGGCAACTAGAACTGATTGGCCTCCAAAACTAGATGATGCACTGTGGCTGTATAGGAAGGCTTAGAAGACCACCATTGGTATGTCCCCATATCAATTGGTGTTTGGTAAAGCCTGGCATCTACCTGTGGAATTGGAGCACAAGGCTCTCTGGGCTCTAAAGACCCTAAACATGAATTAGGAATAGGCTGCCAATTTGAGACTTGATCAACTTAGTGAGTTGGATGAATTTTGCCTCCTGGCTATTAAGAGTGGAGCATTTTACAAATATAGAATAAATTCCCACCATGAAAAGCATATTACATGACGACCTTTTAGTGTTGGTGATAAGGTTTTGCTGTACAACTCTAGGTTGAGGCTGTTTCTAGGTAAGCTCAAGTCTAGTTGCTCTGGACCATATAAAATTGCCCAAGTATTTCCGTATGGTGCAATCGAGCTAGAAACTGAAAAGGGCATCAATTCAAAGTCAATAGGTAGTGAGTGAAGCAATGCTTGGGTGTTGCAGATGAAGCCTCAGTGATTGAGGTCATACAGCTTGATGAAGTCTGAGTAGTCAACATAGTTGTGTCGTGCCATGACGTTAAACCAAGCACTTCATAGGAGGCAACCCATGCTTAAAAACAGTGTGTGTATATTTATTATATGTCATGCATTCTTTTTTTAGTGTGTTTCTAGGTAGGAATTGGTGCCGTTTGTTTGGAGTTCGTGTGCTGAAGCGTGGTGGGAGGCATGACTTGAATTAAAGTGGCAAAAATTCAGCCAATGAAGGCATCACGTGCACCTACACGGACCCTGTAGAACAAGACGGTCTGTGGAGCTAATCGTGTTCTAGGCCAACCTCTCGATTGTCCAACAACGGCCAGATGGATGGTCTAAATGGACCGTGACACTTATCACGGGTTGTGCGCCCACCCATGGAGGTAATCTCGTTAAAGGATAGCGGTAAACTCTAGAATTTAACAAGGAAGGTGGGACTTTTGGTCCAAACAGACCGTGCCATGTGACACAGGCCGTGTGGCCAATCATGGAGGTGAGCGGTGGTGAACATGGTTGACCAAGGGTATTTATACCCCCATTCTTTCCCGATACCCCACTTTGAAATTCTCTCTATCACCCTCTCGCCTCTCATATCCTCTCTTTCTCATAACTCCCAAAAATTTTATTTTCTTTGTCACGATTAGTAGGCATATCTCACGATCCGTACCATTAATCTTTTTATGGGGTTCTATTTTCTAAGCAAATGATCGCCTCCATTGCTGCTCTTTAAGTATGCACTCACATTCTTCAGCTTTTAGTGTAGATTTTAGTGTGCATGTGTGAACCCATTCCTAAAAATTGTTTCTTTCTTTGTTTAAAAGGCCCCAAGGTATGAAATTTATATGGTCATTGCATTAGGTTATGCGAACCCCCATTTTTGAATGCTTGTCAATTTGACCATGAGGTCTTTTGATTTTAGGGGTTCTTTGTGTGAAATATTGATGCACCCATTTTCCTTATATGAGTATGTTGGTGGATCTAGGCTTAGGTGACGTAGAATTACATTAGTAGGTGCTTGTATGTGTTCGTTGCAGTGAATAGGGGTGATAGAGCTCTCCACAGCTTATTGTGCAGCCCATGTGCTCCTATATGGACCGTGTAGTGGCTCGTGCATAAGCACATAAACTCCACGCAACCAACACCTCCACCACAAGTCCTGTCATGGACCCTGTCACGATATACGAGCTGTGTAGGGACCTCTATCCGGGTCACTTATGTTATTTTCCTATGGTATATCTCGTTTCTGGGTTTTATTGAGGTTTCGCATGTCCTTCAGTGCAATTTCCCTATGATAGACCGGATTATACCTCTCTTAAGGGTTATTGTCACTTTCATCACACAGGGGAAGTCTGAGTGCCCGTTAGTACGTCAACTTGCTCGTTTAACATTTCTAACCATTTTATTCATTCATGAAAATTGCAGGTACCATGGGTCCACGCTGAAAGTCAAACTAACCTAGGGAGGAGCTTGGGTCACATCTCCACAATTCCCCTACTGTATCATGTAGTTATCAAAATGGGAGTGAATCAAGCGATGATTCCTCAGGAGGGTCCGAGGTGCGATTTACGAGCAATGTCTCTCCCCACTTCCCTCAAACTATAAGGGTTCGTGCAATAAGCCACACTATAGCCCCCTGTCTAAGAAAGGGGTTCCCGTTGCGGGAGTATAGATGAAAGATAATGCCTCGAAGCAAGAGGAACATACCCAAACCTCGAAGGCAGACCAACACCAAATTGATGCTGAGGATGACGAGATCGCACTCTAGGATAGTGATGATGAAGCCACACATTATGCGGTTTCCTGGATGACATATCATAAGATCGCAAGGTGGCTCATTATGTTTTTGGGTAGATGATGGACAGTCCCTGGCGCTAAGGAGATTTACACTTAGGGGCTGACTAAAGGCTCCAGGGGATACCAAAGGTGGCCCATTATCCTTGAGGTTTGGGTCATCACAAGTCAACTCGAAGGGGTCCCGGATATTAGAGATGTGTTTGAATCGTATCAGTTTGGCTAGATAGCATACCACCTAGCTATTATGGGCTAGATCTCATTGTTGAGTTTTATTCCAGCTACACTGCAAGTCTGTTGGATTCCATATAGGGTAACCCATCCAAAAAGTTAAAAAAGCAGCCAACCTTTAGATTGTCCCCATGGGAGTATGTCATGGTGCGTGGTGAATAAGTGGACATTTCTGAGACAACCATCAACATATTCCTCTTTGGTCCAGATTACCGGGCCCCTCTAGATGGCATATTAAAGATCATGGATAAGGGGCAAATGTACCTTCTGACTTCATTGGAAAGACTGTTTAAATGGATTGCAGAGTAGATTGCAATAAAGGGGGCTAATGTGGAGTGGGTTACGAACCCCTGGGTTCCTATCGCAAAGGCTTCTATGAATTTTGATATAACGTTTTGGTGGTCAATTGTACGGGCCTGACTACGACCTACAGGTAATGACAATACGCTTCAATCGTCACATGCCTCGTTGGTAGGGTATTAGATGGCCAAGAACAAAGTAAATGTGGAATAAATTATTGCCATAGAGATGCGGGATCGGGCTTTATCTAACGGAGCTGGCTTGCACTTCCCATGCCTGATCTGTGCACTTTGCAAACAGGCCTATTTCCCTACCACATATTTTCTGGACCGGAAGATAGCTCCCAAAAGGCTTGGTTAATGTTACCCTTATTAAAGATGTTTGAAATTCTCTGTTGCGAATTAGAACACCCAGCCTAGAGGGTCCGGCAATGTTTCTAAGCGGCCCCGCAACAACCCTTGTCATTTAAGGGATACACCACTGCCCCACAGTCAGGCGAGGCTTCTGGGCAGCCTAAGGGCAGTGTTGCCACGCTTCCGGTGCAACATGGGTATGCGTATGTACCATATGAGTTTCTAGCTAGAGTAGTGACAAACCAATGACAGACACAAGCTATTGTTGATCAAATAGTCGAGAGAATGCCTCAAGTGGTCTTCTCTCACGTGTAACCAGCAAAGGATCGACTTCAGACTGAACTTCTGGGTCAAATCAGCATTCTATAGAACAATGTCAACACTTTGAAGGGCTACTTCCATGATATGCTTGGGAGTATGTCGGGGGATGAGATGAAAAAACATGTGTAGACAGTGAAGGACCAAATCGTACAACTTATGTCCCAGTACAACCATATTGCGCCAGGCCCACCTCTAGAATCTTGGAAGTCTCTCTTCAATGCCCCTATGGCACCAGTTTTAGATGAGACCTGGTATGCTCCACCCACCCCAGCTGCTACATTGGTCCCACCCACAAATGTACCCAAGAGAAAGGACAAAGGCAAAAGATGTAATCATTGCAGTAGTTGTCCGCCCGATCCAAAGCTTATAGAGGAGAAGAAGTTGCGCAAGGATATGAGAGCTCAGCACTGAGAAGCCGTCGAACAAATAGAAAGAGAGCAGCTTGCTCAAGAAAATGCAAGGGTAGGAGCCTTCAGGAGCATCTTTGGATTGGGTGCTACTTTTGATGATAGGGACCCTACTAGAGGGTTTGATCCCGATAGCCGACTGATGCCTAAGGCGTCCCCGGTATGTTATATTCCCATTTTGGAATTTATTACTAGCTGTTGTACAGCGAGAGCACTGAACCATCCTTTTTTGTGCGGGTGGGGAATCCCGCAACTTGAGAGTTTTTCTTGTCAGGTTACTTTTCTCTCAAGTGCACTATCTAGTAGAACTGGCATATTTTGGTTGCGATGTTTGTGTAGATACAAGTGTTTATAGGTGTCTAGGGTAACCCATGTTTTTCTCTATGAATTATTCCCCAAGTTAAAAATGTTTCAAAAACCTTGTATGTGCATGAATCCCATCCTGACTAACTCGTATGATTTTTGAAAGCATGGTATGCTTTGTATGGTTGACATCTTGATGAATGAAGAATGACTATGTTGGTTAGTGTTAACTAGTGTAGCAGATGTGCCACACGTGTGTGAGCTTATTTGCTTAATTCAATTGATGCACTTGTAAGCTAGAACTTGCCTGGTTAGTCCTACTAAAACAATTGACTGACTTGATTAGGATATGATATTAGGCCATTTTCGTTGACAAGTCACTTAGCCTAAATTTGACTAAGAAAATGAAGTTTTCCCCTTTGAACCAAAAGTTGGCCTGAATAGACCTTTTCTTTGTAATCACCTAACTCGCCTTCCCTATATATCTGGTCTCTCCAAGGACTTTGTAAACCTCAGCCTAGGCCAAAAGCCTAAGTTGAGGGTGGCTTATACTGGCCCTAGTCGTTCAAGAAGACATTGTGAACCTTAGCCTAGGCCAAAAGTCTAAGTTGATGGTTGCTATTGTAGGAAACGCAAAAAAATAAGTGTTGAAAAGAGCAAAGTGATAAGAGGAGAAGAAAAATTTGGGGTGTGAGCATGAGTAAAACAAAAGGGCAAAAAATAAAAGAAAGAAAAAGAATAAATGAAGACGGAAACACTCCCATTGGCAAAGAAAATTGAAACAATAGGGCAAAAAGAGTTGAAGGCAAAAAGTAGATTACCGAATCAAAGTAGTGTCTTGGAGGGGCCAATCAGTCACTTTGAACCAAATATACCTCACTCTAACTTAAGCCAACATTTCAAGCCGCAAAAGTCCTAATGTGATCCTAAAAAGGTCGTTCAAGAGTCAAGGTGGAAAAAATTAAGGAAAACATATAGTCGATACTTGTGTGTTTACTAAAAATCATTTGTGAGAGTGAGTGTCTATGTTCCAATCTCCATTCTACATTGATTTGTTTTTTGTACGCGACTTCTTTATAGTGAGGGGGCTATCCATGCACTGATTGGTTGCTAATACAATTGGTTCATTTTTGTTCCTGATCTTATGTGGGTTGACCATACATACATGATGTTTACCTTAATCTATGTGGGTCTGTATGGGGTATAAGCACATCTTAACTATGTTTTATGGGCATATACGTTGAAATGTAGGGGTTACCCCAAAGTTCCAATTGGGTATTTGTATTTATGCTTTGTTTTGTTGAGTAGTCATTGCTTGAGGACAAGCAATCATTCTATGTTGAGGGTGTTGCTGAATCGAAGAAATACTACTCTTGTAACTCTTTAAAGATAGGATTTTTACACGTTCTCAAGATAATTTGTTGGTGTGATGAGTGTTATTTTTTGTCATTTTTCAGGAAAATGGTTAAGGCATGGAGCAATGGTTGAAGTGCGAGAAAAGGAAGGAAAAAGAGCTCAAGTGTTAGCATATGGAGACCTGCACAACCCATGTAACATCACACGGACCATAGGAGGGCATATGGACTGGCTTAGGCAAATGAAGCAAAGAATGGAACCAAGTAAAGGACCTAGGGTTCCTTCACGGCCCATATGTCAGTCAATGGACCATGAGGCTCGCCGTTGCCTCACACTTGGCATGAAAAATGACGGCTAGAAGCATGCCAAAAGAGTTGGAACAAAGGAGACTAAGGCACGTCCCATGGGGCCTTTTATGGGCTGTGGGAACTGTCACTAGCCGTGTCACATGTCATAAAGTTGATGTGAATTTTGAGGATCACCATAAAAAATACGAAAATCATACAACTGGAATGATATGTGGCGCACCACGGGCCGTGTGACCAACCATGGAACGTGACGTAGGCCGTGATGCTGAGGAACAAAATGTTAATGGTGAAATTCAAAGGCAAAGGTTATGGACCATTTCACGAACCATTGACTATCACTCGGGCTACACCAATACACATGAACTGAGAAGAATTGAAGACCAAGTATAGGATCATGGACCGTTGCATGGTCTGTGTGTTGGCTCACGGCCGTGTAGTGGAACGTACCCATGCCGATACTATTTTCCTACTTTAAGTTGAATTAGGTTTTTCCTTTCATATATATACATATATATATATATATATATATATATATATATGTAATGTTAAGTCCCTTTTAGGATGGGGGATGGGACAACTGGAGACAGAAAAGAACACTACTTTACACTAGTTTGCATTGAACTCTTGGATCTCAATCATCTCTTTTGAGATTGTACTCCGTGGATTCAATACCTTATCAATAGTAAGTTGTTCATCATGATTTCTTTACATTATGATGGGAAATGTATCTTAAATATGCTAGGCTAAACCCACAACTACGATTGTGGGAACCATGACAAAACAATAAGATAACCAATTTGGGATGAACTCTGGGATCGATTGTCGTATACATCGTAGTATTCTTTACTATAACTTCTTCCTTAGTGAGCTGATGCATGAGGATAAGACTATATTCGTTACAAGCCAAGAAGGGATATAGTGGTTAGAAAAAGGATTCTACGACAGAAATTTGTGGTTATTAACCTAGACTAAGTGATTGAGACCGGAAGGTGAGAGTATTCTGGGATCTAGAGCAAGGGTTAGTTGTGCACATTTTGAGACCGAAAGGGGATAAATGAAAGGCATCTAAGAAGGACCTAAAGGTGAATTAGGTGTTATATAACTTGTTTGATCTTGTATACATAATAATAAACGGGTTATACCACACTAATTTGGTTGTGGTATTGGACGTCATGGGGAAAACAACCCTAGATTATGATAAATTATTGGAAATCCAATAGACATTGTACTCGTTCATTACTTTAGAAACATAGTTTGAACATCAAAACCCCCCATTTACTTTATGCACTTTTCTTTGGGGACAAATATTACATCTGAAAAAGGGTGCTAATAGATTTATTCTCACGCATTCCCTGTGGGATTAACCTCAACTCTTGTTGAGCTCTATATTTGATTAATGACCATTTTACTATTCCTTTGGAGTGTAAATTTGGGCGTATCAATATTACACTGTCCCACAGTTGGGGCTAGTTGTGGTATTGGCCTATGAAGTCTTCATCACCCAATATTGATGATTAGTATTTATGTTGGTTTAGGTTATCATTGTTCATCACTTTGATTAGTTTAATAGTGGTTTGAGGGTTCCCAAACATGCCTATGCCTTGATCTGAGTTCATTTTGCTACACTATTGCCATTCACTTTATAGTTAAGCTTTATATATGTTTACTATTTCAGTCGGTCGGTCGATGATGCCTACTAGGTGCCTTTTCTGGTACTCACCATATTTCTGCATCTTCTCATGGTGCAGTTCCTGGTACGGCTATTATAGTTGAGTTGGGGAACTTTGGGAGAGCTTATGAGACTTTTGGTGAGCACCGGCAGTGCTGGCGTTTTTGCAGCCTCCTTCCTATTGATGGTTGTATTTTGCATCCAGACATCGTCCTTGTAAAGTAGATTTTTGTATTTGTAGGTGCACTCCTAATTTTGTATATTATTATGATTATTAATATATGTATACAATATGTCTTGTGTCTATTGTAGCTCTGTACAGTTGACTATCAGGTTCTACATAGGTTTCAACGTATATGTTATTATTGTATCAATTTGGTTTAGACCATCGAGCTAGGACAGGTACCCTTAGGGTGGGAATTGGCTTGGATATAGGTGGGACCTAGCAGGCGCCATCATGACCAGGACTAGGTCATGACAAGGTTGTATCAGAGCTTAAGGTTCAGTGGTCTAAGCTATACAGAGCTACTTTCTAGTAGAGTCATGTGGATGGGTGCGGAGACGTTTGTGTCTTATCTCAAGGAGTCTACAAGATGTTTAGGAACTTTCCCGTGTTATTGATTCTTGTTATGCTCTTGTCAATGGTTCTTGATTTCTGAGAATTTTACTTCGTTTATCCCTCTGTGTTGATGTTGTGTGAAGGCCAGAGTCAAGGGAAGTGCTGAGTTGCTAGTCCCAGATAGGGAGCAATTCCCAGAGCACGTTGAGCAGAGGCTAGATTCCCTCGAGTTGTAACAGCTGGATAAGAACGCTTACATGTAGTGAGAATATAAAAGGGCCTCATAGGCAGGCTTCGTGATTAGTACTTGATTGGAAATGCCTATGTATTGCGTTATGAGAGATGTTATTAGGGATAGAGTTCTGTGACATGTATATTTGTACATCTGTGGCTGGTTAAAGGTTACATGGACTGGGAATACTCTTGATTGAGATCTTAAATGTGAGATAAGTTGAGATTGAGGTAAGGTTTACCTACTAGTTTGACCTGTTGCGTTTTTGGATGTTGATTAGTATGTTTACCTTGTAGGATCTGAGTAGTTGTCGCCTATGTTGAGATTATACCCTGTTGGTGGCTAAATGTAAGCCAAACCATGTGATTTATACATATGACCGTTTTGATGCTTCCTTATTGGAGTGGGCAATTTGATACTAGTGTATATAGTATTTGAGAGGCTGGTTGTAAGTCATACCCTTAGCTACACCTTGTGCCTTTATGGTCACGATTTCCTGTGGTGATTTTGTCGATAAATGATTCTTCCAATTCTGTGGTCACTGGATTGTGAGATGGATGCTATACTTGGAGGCTTAGATGGGATTTCTATTGTTATATTAGATATTATTGCGTTATCAGCTGAGTTGCCGGCCACTCCGCCCTGCGGACTTGTTATGATTGTTAGTCGACTAAGAATATGTTGTTCGAATTCCAGGCTATACTTATTAGTGGGAATGTTGATTATTTTGCCAGATTGCTTGGTACTTGGGTTATGATTATATAGTGTTAGGTGCATTGTTCCGCCTATCGCTTTTTTAAGCGTGAGTCCCGAGCCTCTTTTATCCCAGGTCAGATATTGAGTAATGAAAGGTCCCTTTTATTAGTGGGGGATTAGGTATGATGACTCTTTAGAATTGTGATACATGGGTTGAGTGATAATATTGGGTGGCCTCAGTATTGATACTACCCTGGAGGTAGATTTACTTGTTTTTATTATGTGGTTGCCAATGTCACACTCCAGTTGGCTGGTTTAAGCCTACAACGCAAGGGTTGTATATTATAGACTTGTTACAGGATGCCTTAGCCAAGGTCCGGAGTGTGCGGATAGATTGAGGACAACACTAAGTCCACACCTGGGGTTATGCCGACCATGAACACTGATTTGTATAGTTGAGATTTGGGATAGTGTGGTTCTAAGGGTGCAAGAAGTCATGTGGGTCAGAAGGCAAGTGAGCTTGGGCCCGATATATCAACCCTATTGAGGTTTCGAAATGGGTTGGACGGGTTGCATCCGAATAGGCCCTACCTCTAGCTTGTTCTGCTATACATCCTGTTTTTTGTGTATAGATGGTGTGCCAGTGTATTCCAGATGAGTTATATGTACTCCAATATGTTTTTGTTGAATTGGATGAAAGATGGACATTGTTAAGGGAGGTTATGGTGGTGGAAATTATGGGGGTTGTACCTAGTTATGGATATAATGCGGCTATTATGAGTGGCTAATTGTGGTTGTTGGCTGACTACTATATTGCATAGCATGAATTTAGTGACCTATAAGCACTAGTAGTTGTTGTTACGGTTTCTACTAAGATTTAATAGTTAAACACTATAGAATGGGAGTTGGATAGTAATGAATACTGAGGATCATGTCTAAGATGTGAGATATGAATGTCCGGGTACGAAAGAAAGTATAGAGAACCTTTTGAGTGGGTAGTCTATTTGGTATTTGTTACATTGGTGAGTGTTTGGTGGCGATGTCCAGTGGATTTGATGGCAAGGGAAGGGTTTTTTTTCCTGCGTATGAATGAGAGCATATTAGCTATTTCCATAGTTTGGTAAGCCTGTGGGCCATTTTTGGTTGATTGTGGGAATCACTTGTATAACGAAGCCAGGAATGGAGTCAAAGTTGCATATGTAAACCATGAATATAGTTATCAACAACCATGATTATCTGAACATCTGGTTATGTAGTGAGGACTGGTATGCCTAGCTAATTGATCCTCATGCCTTGTCTGTTCATTAAACAGAGGGGATAATAGTGAATTCCCGAGACTTCCTTGTAGAGTTGTTGCACCGACTTGCTGTTATATACAGACATATGGTGGGATTTCTTGATAGTTAAAATGATACTAAATTATTGTAGAATACGAAACATGCTTATGACTTATATACTTGTGGTGTGGATTGGAGCCTACAGGTATGCTTTTGATTGTACTTTCATGGACGAAAGTCTTATTAGTTCGGGATATTGTAATGACCCTGCAAGTCATTTCTATGGTTTTGTTGTTATTGTATTGATTTGAGCATGTGTATAGTGACATTATTATTGGTCGGGAGTTATGTTTATTGTTGAGTTAACAAGGAAGTTACATCGATAAAATGAGTGTTGGGGTAAAGTCTTAGTAAACAATCTCCGAATGGAATTTTGATAAGTCCATTAGCTCCGGAACCGTCGAATTATGCCAGGAGCATGTCCAATTCAATTATTTCATGGATGACAAATTTAGCTGTTAGAACCGATTAATAGTTGACCTAGCCAATTCTATTAGGAACCATGCCCCGGGTGAGAATTATGATTGCATGGTTTGCTCCAAAATGTCGATTTTTGTCTGGGTTGGCCCTTTGCTTGATACCAGGGACTTACAGAATCGATTTGACCCCTAGGAGCTTTCCATTAAAAGTTGCGTATAAAGAAGTGGGACCCTAAGTTTATTGTAGGAAGCACCGTTAGAAATTACAACTGCATCGTTGGGTCCAGAACGTTGAAATCCATAGAGATGCATGGTTCGTTTGCAAAACTCAGAGTCCGAACAAGTCCGAAGCGGCGAAAAAGGGGTGGAAGGTTTAATGGAGAAGGGGTGACACGACCCCTCCTCCTGCTGCCACGTGGCAAAGTCTGTTGCAGCATCTTGGCAGCATCATATGGCTATATATATATATATATGCACATGTTTAGGAGAGAGATTATACATTTGTTTCCTCAGACTTTGCACTGCGATTCCAAGCTCATGTTTCATCCAATTTGAGTGATTCAAAGCGCTATGTGACTCGGTTTTTCACAAGGAATATCGTGGTGAAGTTAGTATTCAATTTTGACACATGCGTTGATGTAAAATCTCGGTTCCTTTCACTAATCATATATCAGAATTGGTGAAAACTTTACGCAACATTATCTCGGACATTTCTCAACAGAATTAAGTAAAATTTGTGTCTAAGTTGTTTTATTTTCTGAGAGGAACATTGTGGCATGCATGGATCTTATTAATTCTACTGTATTTTGTGGAATTCGACTGGGAAGTTATGGAAGAAATGTTTTTTATAAGAAATACAACCGTTTCACTTTCTTCTGAGGTCTATTTTCTCTCAATTTCTAACTATGGACTCGGGGTGATGTAGGGATCAATTTATGAGGATTGGTTCAGCATTGCAAGTGTCAGCCCCAATTTTCCTCGTTTTAGTCGTAATTTGATGTAATTACATCCATTTCTTGAGATTTAATAGCCAAACAAGCCGTAATGATCTTGTGATTTATGTTGTCGTAGCTGAGCAACATCTGCAGGCCATTTGGAGGGAAAAAGCTTGGTTGGATTGACTCGGAGCAAGAGAGATCAAATGCCATGTATGCTATCAGATGCCATGTATGCTAGGCTTTCTATAGACCCTAGACTGAGCTAAAATACATGCATCTTTGAGTTGGAATGTGTAGGAATATTCTATTTATAAATTGAGTTGTGGAGTATCTGTTGTGTATGGCTGGATGTGATTTGTGTGTTGTGTATATATAATTTTATGGGACGGTAGTTATTGTATTGAGGGTTGTGTTGGCTGTAGCCACTTTATTACCTGAGTTTTTACATTATATGACTTCAAAGGGCCTGAAAGGGGTTGATCGAAGCAGTGAACATGTCATAGATATGTACATTGGGCTTGACTCTTGCTTTTATGTATGTGTCATCTTACAAGATCTGTGATAGTTTTTGCATTATGAGTGAAAGGTGGTTGGTTCAGATTCATTTCTTATTATAACAAATATTATTGGTGTAGAATTGTATCATAATTATATGTGAAGATTTGTCCAAATGGTTGTTTTATGATTGAGTGAGTTTTGGTTCTGATCTGGTTCATGAGTTAATCTGTGACTTGAAAATTATTTCTGAGCATAAATCTAAAAAAATTTGATTCAGAAGTACAATTCATAGTAGTTGATCTTGATGGATGATTTTATGGAGGAACCTAAATGGAGAGTTGAACATTGACTTTACAAGATCATAACTCAGACTTTTGGTAACATTGTTTATTCTTCCCCGATAAGTCATTTTGAGATATAGAGTTTGTATGTCATAAAAGATTTATCTCGTAAATTTTAAAAGGATTTTTTGGACTATTCAATAACATTCGTTATTTAAGTAAGGAATTAATTTTAGATAATTAATTTAGTTAGTGATGTGCTCTAAAAATACAATACTTTTGATGCTTAAAACTTGGAATTTTGTGTGTTCTCAAAGTGATGTTTTAGATTTGATGTGTTTTTATATTGGTTTTGAATAATTTTTGGCCAAGTGAATAGAAAATGAAATTTTGTTGTTCTACCCTTTATGGCTATGGAAGTTTCCACGGGTTGTATTGTTGGTTTCGTAGCAAAATCTAGTGAAGGGAGATTTTCTGAAGTTGAATTTTCGAACATGAAGATGATCCATTAAATTTTGTACGAGTCATAGATATGGTGTCATACACTAAAGATCAGAAAGTGGGAAGTTGCTGAAAAGTCATCAGACAAATCCTTCACGGGCTGTAAAACTTTATACAACACGTAGATAAGTCTCATAGAAGTCAACCCCAGATTTGATGATGAAGTCCACGAAGCCCCGATTACGGGCCATAGAACTTTATATGGCTCGTAAAGATGGTCGTAACGCATGCCAAATTCAGTTCTCCTATTTTGATTTGGTTTTGTGTTTTAAATACTATAAATAAGTTTTTTAGGTTATTTTTTGGGGTGAAACAGATAGGGACCATATAGAGTCAGTGTGAGAAACATTGTGAGACACTTGGAAAACAATATTTGGTGATCTTATTCCATACTTGTGATTTTCCTTGAAGAGCTTAGTTTTTTGTTCTTAATTCCATTATTGTAATGAGTAGCTTAATCCACAACTAGGGTAGTGCGAATCATGAAAAACTAACAAGGTAAAATCGGATAATTCGTAGATCTTGGAAAGTGTGCATGCATGGATTAATTAATTTTCTTCGTTTTGATTGCTTTTTAATGGTAGCCAATGTTAGAACTCGCCTAGTTTTACTGACTGGATCAAGGTAGTAATGAGTAGGAAATAAAATTAATTAGCAGGATTTGATTGATATTTCTCATATAATCAACAAAACTGGATCAAGGGGAGGTTGTACTAGAACAATAGGTAAGAGTTAGTAATATCACACTATAGGGATAGATCAAATCACATAGTGAAATTTACCTCTCGCCTGGATCAAAGGGTTTGGTAAACTTAACTTACTGTTCTGCATGTTATACATTAGACAAGAATATGATTATCTGGTAATACTAAGTAAGGGAATCCTGGGTAACATTATACCTCAGTTACTCTTCATTACTTCATTGACATACATGTCTTAGCTTAGGATTTCTTTCTACAGTTTTACTAACACCACCCCCCTTTTTGTGAGATAAGTAGGTTAATCATCTCAAATTGCTTGAAATTACCCAAAGTCTACCATATTCCTTGTGGGTTCGACCCTAACCTTGGTTGGGTTATATATTTTGATAATGACCACTTTAACCTTCGAAAAAGTGGTGTAGCTTGGGCGACATCAAGATTTTGGCGGCGTTGCCAGGGAAATATGGATAGACTTGTTTAATTTGAGTAGTTTGGGAATAAATCCTTATTTTCCCTCATTTTTTAGTTTTGTTGCTTTTTTTTTGTTTAGTGTGCGGGCATAGTGTATGCACAACACTCAAAGTTGAGGCATTTCCTTGATTACGTTTGACCTAGAGATACAAGGAACGCTGAGAAGAATGGCCCAGGTTTACATGAATAATGATGCAAATAACGCAGTGAATGTGGCACGAAACCGAAATGAGAATGATAATAACCCTTCTTCGCTTAAGGACATTGATTTACAACAATATGTTTTAATGTCGAAGCTCATGCATGGAATCAATGTTGTCTTAAACCTATGGCTATACATGTCACTAGAGCTATTGTGTTATAGTTAGTACCAAATGACGCAAAGTTCGTTGTTCCGAGTAAGTTACATCAAATGCTGCAGAATATAGGTTGTTCCAAGGCCTACCATCAAAGGATTGCATAGCCATCTATACAATGTTATGCTTCTCTATAAGAGTGTAATAGGAAATCAGAATCTGTCCATGGATAATGTTGGGCTTCATGTCTTCCCATTGTCTCTAAAAGGTTATGCAATGTTATGGCTATCAGAACTCTAACAAAGTTTGATCACTAGCTGGGTTGAATTGCAGAAGGCCTTTTTGGAGAAGTTCTTCCCGAGATGAAAGAAGCTGAAGTTAAAAGACCAAATCAACAACTTCAAGCAACTTCCTGGTGATTCAATCAGTAATACATGGGAGAGATTCACAAAGTGACTAAGAAGTTTCCTTGACCACAAAATCGTGGATGATGCCCTAGTGGAGATCTTCTGTTGTGCCTTGGACGAGAATAGCTAAGCATGTGCTGATACCATGGGTGGCACATTTTAGATCAGCCCTTTTCATGGGTTGCTGAAAAGCTAGAAAAGGTGGTCAAGATAGATCATACATGGGGAGTGAGGGATATGACTACAACAAAGAGCTCATGTGTAGTCAGTACTAATTCCGCGCAAGCAAAAATAAATGAGAATATGATGCAAGAGCTTGCTCGAATTAGTACCAATATGGAGTTGTTGATGAAGCAGAACCAGGAATGTGTTAATACAGTTGCTCACCAGCCTCCACGAGCACCCATGTATGAGGAGCCTTACTATGAAGAGGATATTTTCTTCGTCATTGATAAGATGGGGGTTTTTGGACCAACGCCCAACGGTCTAATCAGGACTAATGAGACCAAGGTCATGGAAAGCAAGGTCAGAACTATAATAGGGATGACGCCTTTAGAGAGAGTAATCTTGAAGGTTACTATGACAGAAACAGGGGCCAGGTTGAGAGAAAATGAGTGAGGTCATAGAGATGGTTACAAAAGTTGTCCGTATTTGCCACCATGTAATCGAGATTCGGATGATTATAGCTCTAGAGTTGGGGAGATGTTTGATCATTTGTTGAAGAAGACTGATACACAGGATGAGGCCTTGAGGGGGATGAAGTCTGACATCTCTAGCAATAATCAAAATATCTAGTCTCACTTTGTTGCTATCAAGTAGCTGGAGCAACAATTCGATCAAATATCAACTTAACTCAACCAGTATCAGAAAGGTACATTGGAAAGCAATATAGTTAAGAATCCAAAGAATAAGGGGTAATGTATGGTGGTGATTACTCGTGGTGGCAAGCAGACCTTTGGTCCTCCAATGCCAGTAGATGATGATGATGTTCATGAGGAGATGGTTTAGGTCAAAGATGCAGAGACTAGGGATGATCATGCCAAGGATGGGTGAGTGATGTTGCAGAGACGCCACAGAAGTTGAAGCTCATTCCTAAACCTCCTCCTCCCTTCCTTCAAAGAATAAAAAAGAAGGAGGAGAAGATAAATTGAAGCAGTTCCTCTCCATGCTGAGATAACTCTTGATCAACATTTCTCTTATTGAGGCAATGGAGAAGGTGCCAATGTATGCAAAGTTCATGAAGAACTTAGTCACAAAGAAGCAGACTATAACATAGGAGGTCTCCCAAGAGCGTCAACATTGCAGTGCGATTGCTACACGGTCCTTGGTGCAAAAACAATAAGATCCCAACACATTCACTATATTCGGCACTATTAGAGAAGTGGATCGCAAGGGCACTACATGATCTTGGTGCAAGTATAAATTTGATACCCCTTGCGGTCTTTATGAAGCAAGGATATGGAGCCCCTACTCCTACAAGCATGCGATTATTGATGGTTGACCGAACGGTGAGGAAGCCTGTGGGGATACTCTATGACGACCTTGTCAAAGTAGAGAAGTTCATATTCCCTGGTGACTTTGTGATCATTTTTAGCATTTTGGTTATAGTTTTTGGACATTGGACTGGTTGCATATAGGGTAACAGGGTGTTTTATTAAGAATATGCAGGTACAAGACCAAGTCAGCCATTTTGGGTTGTATAGGCAACAAGAAGTGCATATGCGACTAGTTCTACAGGTCGTATATTAAACTATGACCCATACACTAACTCGTCAAATACTTCTAGGGAGAAAAATTATGTGCACTCCGGTCGACAAGCCAAGTTTATGGTCCGTAGACAAAACTACAAGCCGTAAATGGGGCTCGTGGACCCTAGGTAAGTTTTTTACCTTAGACTATGTATTGGAGGTTTCTATGACCTACTCAATGAGTTTTATTTCATTATATAGCTCACTGACAGGTTTGTAAAACCCATCTCCTATATTACGGTATTGACAGTCTATGAGACCGGGATCTACGGGCCATAAAGTTTTATACAGCCCGTAATCGAGGTTCCATAGAAGCCTGGGCCCAATCATTTTTAGCCGACACGGTCAAGGTATAAAAGGGGTCAAATATTTTTTACCTCCAATTTTCTCAATAATCCCCAAAATACCCGACCACCCTACGTTAGCTTTTCTGATAACTGTCCGGCCACTACTAGAACCTTTTCTGGAAAACATTCCAGCCACAATCCGGCGACCTAGGGTTCACCCATCCTTGGCTCCTCCTTCAATTTTCGCATCTTTTTGCTCGAATTCGGTAAGTTCTTTGCCCTAAAATCCTTTTAATACCAAAATTGATATGATTAGATTGTAATTAATCGATGGGTATGGTAGCCCAACTGGTATGGGTTCGAATTCATGGATGCCGTCATATATTCTTGGTGTTTGATTTGAATTATGTGTTGCCATCATTTTGAAATAGTGTTAAATTCCATAAACTTGTGTATGTGGCCATTGAGTTTGAATGTGATTATGTAAAAACCATGTCGTCACATGTCGTTTGAATCGAATAGAATACATGGCTTGAAAAAATGATGAATGATTACATATGTAAGCCTCAACGTCTAAGAGTTCAAATGATGTCGGATTTCCAAATAAGCATGTACAATGAAAATCAATGGGTGTTGTGACCATTACATGTGGGTGTTTCGAATTTGTAGAAATCATGTGGGGGTGTGTGATGTGTTGCTTCGATGATAATTTATAACCTGAAAATGTTTTTTTTTGTGACCCGTTTAATAGACTTAGTAACATAGATTTCTGGATATTTCACATTATAAGGGTCTTTTACGACCTGTGGAACATTCCACGAGCCGTAGTTGCCCCTAGTATGAAATTCCAAAAACATAAATTTTCTGGGACTCTATTAGAAGATACCTTTTACGAGCCGTAGATAGGATAGGTCTTGTAGAGTCCTGCCCATAGAAAATCAAAATTGGAATCAATTCTATGACTCAATCTACAACTCATAGCATGCTTAATAAGTCATACCTGGTCTCGTATATGCAATTCTAGTAGCTAAATTTAATATACTATGTCTTCTACAAGGCCTTTTTACGGCTCGTAGTCTTCACTACGACCCATAAAAGAGCCTTCGTACACCCATGTGTACCCAATTCTGATATGTTCTTATTTTTTGTTCCTTTACTTGTGGGGCTAATCATGTTTGGTAAATGTGTGTGTTTCACGTATCGTAACCCAAAACGCTAGGAAATATGTGATATGGGCCATGCAGTGGCTCCTACGAGATGAGCCCTCAGAGGATCAGAAATCCTCCAAGGCCAGTGGATCAATAGAGGAGCTTAGTGTTCAGCCTAACCTGGACGCTGAGCAACCAGAGACACGGGCTGCCACTAGACTTTCCGGGTAGCCTCAAGCTCAGGCTATTGTTGTCTGCTCTCCCCTGTCTAAAGAGGGAGGCAACAAGGTTAGCATCTCTATACAAAAAACTCCCTTCGAAGAGGAGTTTGAGTCAAGATCCAGTGACAAGTCGGAATAAGAGTCTTAAGTAGCACCTTAGGCATCATACTTACCATTTTATGCTCAATCTAGTCAGTGGTGTATTGAGGGCATGCAGACTATTTACCGCGATGGCATACGGATTAACAAGTGTGGCCGACTAGCTAGTTCTATTTTTTAGGAGCCTCGCATCATCACTTTGGGATTGATAACATCCCATGTCTTCAGGACACTTTCACCAGATACATGATCCAATGGCTAGTAGGACCATTGAGGAGGTACTCCCCAGCCATAGTTTAGGAGTTCTTTGTATCATATGCTGCCACCGTTCTCATCTTTCTTCCCAATGGGAAGAAGTCCATGACTCATCCTCAGTTGACACATTCATGGGTGAGGGATCGGTAGGTGGATATATTAGAGACTACTATCTGCCTGAGGTTATTTGGGCTAGAGTTCCCAGCCCCTAGGTCCGCAATAGATTTTTACATGAGTTCAGGGAATACTTGGGAAACGGCCCTTATGAGAGACTAGGCTCGCAGTGCCTCTTTGATGAGGTAGGTTGCTCACCACAAAATAGAGTATTGCTCGGACACTAAGTGGATTTCTACATCAGCGAAGCTCATAGTAAAGGCCTCACTCAGTTTCATTGGCAAATTTTTGTGGGCTATGGTAAAATCATGGATTCGGCCCAGACATGCAGATAATACACTAACGCCGGACCATGCAGTAGTGGTTTCCAACATCTTGGATGGCTATGAGATCGATCGAGCCTACCTAATTGCGGAGTAGATACATATAGTGGCCATGAAGAGGTCCACCTCCCCTTCACGTGCCTGATTTATAGACTCTATATAAAGTCAGGGGTGGAGATATTACACTAGTTGCACTCTTTGATTAAGGTTCAGCGGACGCTTGCTCCAAACCTGATAAAGGTTGATGATAATCAAGTGGCTCTCCAGTGAGCACCACGCCCTTCTACTAGAAGCCAGAGATATTTGTTGTTGTGCCACTGTTTGAGCCTCTATCTACCACCACTGCTGCTGCTCCCGCTGCTGAGGGCCCCTCTAGACTGAGGCTGGTCTGGAGAGAGGGCCCATAATTATTACTACTACTTCCCTAAAGGTGATGCTCACACTGACAACACCAGGTGGCATGGTGTATGTCTTAGCAACTTCAATTCAGGCCATGGCACAGAGCCTCCACTGAATCATAACTTACTTATTTATTAAAGAAAATTCATCCCTGGGTCCGCTAGGCCATTTTAGAGGTTGAGGCTTGTGTGTTGGCGTTAATGGTGGTTGATATTCAAGAGAGACTTACACCCGTGGACAACTGTATTGATGCATTTTAGAGGGGAGTACAGTAGAGCCTCAACTTAGAATGGCCTGTAGATATGATTACTGTTCTCACAGAGATCTAGTAGCTCCGAGTTGAATATGATAGCAACACTAGCCATGCCAGTTGTGTTACACTGGTTAATCCCACAGAGGCGATGGTAGATTTATTGGCTTAAGAGGAGTCTTCACTCTCTTCCCTCAAGAAGAGGCCCCACATTGATGATCCTTGTACATTGAGACTGCAGGCGGGGTTAATAGAGGAGCAATTGTATGAGCTCTCCAGGGTACGCTCAATGTAAGATGAGGAGATGTGATGATCTCATGAGCTAGGGAGAGTGAGTGGTGCTGGACCCTCTGGATATGCTGCTACTACTAAGGAGGCCACCAGGCAGGTTGAGGGTGGTCAAACTCAGCCAGAGTTCAGCGCTTAGGGACCCATGTATATTTTTGGACCCCTGTGTTTTACTATTATATTTTGTGCATTGACGACAATGCAATGTTTCTTTCTCGATGAGGTGTGCGTAGTTATAGGCCTCAATGAAGTTTGAGTAACCTTGGCCTATAACTATCCAAAATTTTGAATCCGAGGGGTTTTCTTACCTGTGTTCTTTTTCTCAAAGGATGTTTACTTTCTGTTGAACTAGCATGTTTAGGATGTGTAGATAGTATTAGTAGCATATAGTACTAATGTCTATAACATATGTTTTTTGTGATAAAAGTGACACTCACCAAAATTTTTTATTAATTAGCCTTGATAGCAACCATGCATGTTTGATTGTTTGGTTGTGCTTGTTCTGATAAGTGAGGTTAATTTGTGATGAAAACCATGATTTGAGAGTCCTTGTTAATAGTGTGATTAGTGCCAAGTGCTTATGAGCATCCTCTGCTAAATTCTTATGTTGTTCTTCAATTCAGAACTTATCCTATTACTCTGACTTATTCTATAGGTTAGTTGGTTAGGAAATGATCTTAAGCGGTTGTTCATAATAGTCCACTTAGACTAAATAACTAACAAAATGTGTAAAGTATCCGTTGATCCCAATGTTTGACCTTGAATGTACCCTTTCTTTATAAAACCCTAAGTTACCTAGCCTTGTAAACTATAGAATCCTGAAATTGGCCTTGGTCCTTCCTTGAATATTCTGCACCTTGACTAAGACAAAAAGCTTATGTTGAGGGTGGCTACCAAAAGTGGCCCTGGTTCATAGGCTGGATATTGTGCACCTTGACTCAATCGAAAAACCTAAGTTGAGGGTGGCTGGTGTAAGGGTTAACACCTAAAATGACATGGAAGCTAATGATACATGGAAAATGGGATAAAATTCTGTTCTAGGTGCAAGAAAAATGAGTAGATGTCTAATCAATGAGCTAAAAACAAGAATGATGTGAAAACAAAAGGCAAAGAGATAAAAAAATTAGAGTAAGGCATCCAATAAAGCTTTACTTAGGTGAAGGGGGAATGAAGTGAAAAATCACAGTGTCAAGGGGGGCCTTTAGTCACTATGTTCCTAAAGCATCATACCGAAGCCCCTGGGCCTATGTTACAAGCCAATAAGGTCCTAAAGTGATCCTAGTCCAAGTGGTCATAGGTCATAGTCATAAGTATAGGGGCAAGCATATGGTATTGAGCATGGTATTTGAATGTCTTCTATGAGAGTGAGTGATTTTATGTAGTCCCAAACATTGAATCTAAAAATATCATCATGAGTGGGATATTAGACTTCTTTTTGTGAAGGCACTTGCATTGCATTATTGATTTTAGACTAACTCAGTGAATGTTACTTATTGATAATTGCCTTACTTGGCATAGTTGCACTGCCGCATATGTTGATCTATTTTTCATGTTTTTATGAGTGGTGTGGGTATTTGTGCTTGATTTAGATGATGATGTGTGAAATTAAATTGAGGTCTGTGTGTTACTGTACTTCTTATGTAGATTTAGTCTATCGCTTGGGGACAAGCAACAATATTAAGTTGAGGGTGTTGATGTGTTGTCAAAATACAACACTTTTGATGCTTACAACATGGAATTTTGTGTGTTCTCAAAGCGATGTTGGTAGATTTAATACGTTTTTATGTTGGTTTTGCAGAATTACAGGGTTAGGCATAATTCTAGGCCAAATGTACACAAATTGAAGATTTTGCTGTTCTACGACACCCTTTACAGGCTGTAGAGTTGGGTTGATAGCGAATTTCAATGAAGAAGAGATTTTCTAAAGTTGAATCTACGAACATGCAGATGTGCCGTAAAACTTTGTACGAGTCATAGATATGTTGTCGTACACTGAAGATTAGAAAGTGGGAGTTGCTGAAAAGTCATTAGACAAAACCTTTCACGGGCCGTAAAACTTTATATGGACCATAGATAAGTCCTGAAGAACTCAACCCAGATTTGAAGATGAAGTCCATGAAGCCCCTACTACGGGCCGTAAAAGTTTACACGACCCGTAGAGATGGTTGTAGAGCCTACCGAACCCAGTTCTCCTATTTTGATTTTTTTTCTTGTCTTTTAAATACTATAAATATGTGCTTTAGGTTATTTTTCGGGGTGCAACAGTTAGGAACCATAGAGAGTCAGTGTGAGAAACATATTCCACACTTTTTAATTCCATTCTTGTAAGTGCTTAATTATGCTATTCAATATCACGATTCATCCATCTACAATGATAATGAGTAGCTAAATCAACAACTAGGGTTGTGGGAACCATAAATAACTAACAAGGTAAAATTGAATAATTCATAATTCTTGGAAAGTGTGCATGCATGTATTAATTAATTCTCTTTGTTTTGATTGCTTTTTAATGGTGGCCAACGTTAGAACTCGCCTAGTGTTATTGACTAGATCAAGGTAGTAATGAATAGGAAATGAGATTAATTAACAGGATCCGATTGATGTTTCTCGTCTAATCAACCAAACTGGATCAAGGGGAGGTTGTACTGGAATAATTGGTAAGGATTAGTAATGTCACACTACGGGAATGGATCAAATCATGTAGTGAAATTTAACTCTCGCCTAGACCAAAGGGTTCAGTAAACTTATCTTACTTTTTTGTATGCTACACATATTATGATTATCTGGTAATACAAAGTTATGGAATCATGGGGAACACTATACCCTAGTTACTCTTCATTACTGGTTTCAAATACTTGTTTTAGCTTAGAATTTCTTTCTACATTTATACCAACCCCCCCTCTTTTGGGGAGATAAGTAGGTTAATCAACTCGAATTACTTGAGATTATTCTAAGTCTACCATATTGCCCGTGGGTTCGACCCTAATCTTTGTTAGGTTATATATCTTGACATTGACCGCTTTAACCTTCAAAAAGGAGGTGTAGCTTGCGCAAAAAGAGTTATTCGACTAAAGTAATAATTTACTTAATACCCTATAACATTTATCCTATATTTGTTAAAAAAACGTTAATAAAATTTATTACTTTTAATACATAAATAAATAAATGACAAAGAAAAAGATGAAAGAATTAAAAAAAAGTATATATATGCAAATAGACGGGCTGCTACGCTGTCCTATTGAAAGAGAAACAATGAGGAGCAGAATACCCCAAGAAGCGAAACAAGACAGAAAAAAATGATTGAACACGAAAAGAATAAACAGACACGAGAAGAAACAGTGCGGCATCAAATGCCGAATAAAGAAGAAGAATTCGTAAAAATTCTCTTGAACTCTAAGTTCTATGTTTGCATAGATGTATTGTTCCATATCTACATATGAGTAATCTACTATTATAATAATAGTTAATTGTAGAGAGAATGGAAAATTGGAATTTCCAATACAGTAACACATTGATGTGACTTGTCAACAATTAGTTTTAAGTTTTATTTTTGTTCTTCTAAATGTCACTTTTTAATTTAACTTTTGATATATTGAGATAAGTAATTAGATATTGGGTATTTTATTATGAAAATATCATTAGAGTTATGTTAGTTGAAGAACTTAAGATTTAACCCTAGACTTGAGATTTAGGAACTTGATTACAAATTTGGGTATGTTTTTGAGGCTGGGCTAAATATATTGTAATATGGATATCTATGGACTCGTGTTCTTATGAATGTTCTATATTTGATAGATTAGAATGATTCTGAGGCATCGAGGAAGGGAAAAGCATCAATGAATTAGATTACTTAACTTCAATTTTTCCATTGAGGTAGGTTATGGTTTATTCTATGTGTTAGAGAGACTTTTCTTAGTGATTGATATTCATTGAGTGATGTAATGAAGTTTTCTATGCATTTAATCATTGTAGTATACATGATTGATATATTGTTGTGATTAGTCTGAAATCCCAGGACCATGAAATCCATAATCTTGAACTTGCCTTATTAAAGTGATGTGTTAAATAAAGAAAGCTTGATGAAATATAGTTAATGAAGTGGAAAGTAATGATAAATAATGATGAATTAAATATGATAAGATCGCGTATCACATTTCGACATGGAAAAATTGATCGGGTATCACGTGACACGATATAATTGCATCAGGTGTCACATTTAGACAAAGTATATCTGGATCGGCTGTCACATTCCAATACGGTAAATTTGGATCGGTGTCACGTTCTGACATGATATTATAGGATCGAGTGCCATATTCCAACATGATAATATTAAAGGAAAACATATTAAAATTATTTAATATACTCAATCTCAAATAACCCATTTTCCAATGGAAGCATGGTGTGGAGGCTTGAGTCCTCATTTGTGTTCTTGATATTTTTGACTGAATATGTATTTGTGTTCTTGATATTGTTGTCACTTATACTTATTGTTTATTGCTTTCCACGATTAAGTGCTATAGTTTATTTCCTGATATTACTTTATGTACATTCGTTTCTATTTGGAATCGGCCGATGATACTTACTCAGTACATGTGGCTCGTATTGACTCCTAGTGGTATTTTTCTTTGTTTTACTTTTGTGGAGTGTAGCGAGTGTTCCATTGACTTCGACTCATCCTTAACTCTAGCCGATCGTTGATATATTAGATTTCAAGGTGAGCTAACCCTCTAGCTTGTGATGGATTCTATCAGTTATGGCATAATGTCCTTAGTTTTTTAGCATAAATTATCTTTTTATTTATTTTTGTATTGCTACTCTTAGAATTAGTATTTGAGATTAAATGTCATTGATGTGATGACTTTCAGGTTTTGGGAAATGTTATGTAATTGGCTTAATGGATTTTGTAATCCTTAGTTTTATAAGTATGAACCTCCACATTAATATTGTATTTTATAAGTTGAACTGCTAATATAGGTTGGGATCTGTTTCATTGGTTCGCCCACTTAGGAGGTTAGGTGTGGGTGCCACTCACGACCCATTTTGGGTCGTGAAACACTTAGTTTATATTTGAGGATGAACATGATTTTTAGTGGTGGATAATGTAATGACCCGGTAGGTCATTTTGAGAATGAGTCGAGTTTCATAAAAGATCCTTTTCGTAAATTTAAATTTAAAATATTGGACTATTCAGTAATTATGGTTATTTTGTTGACGATAAATTTTAGGTAATTAATTTTCTGGATGGATTAAATTGATAATTTATTTAATATCCTATATCACTTGCCCCATAATTATTAAAATAGAACTAGTAAATCTTGTTAATTTTAGTACTTAATTTTTTTTTAGAAAAAAAGAAGAAGAAAGAAAATTAAAAAATAAATAATAATAAAAGGGACAAGGGCTGAACACCCAAGTCCCAAAATAGTAAGCAAAATCAACGAAACAAAAAAAAGGAGACAAAAAAACTGACAAACGTAGATTAGAAAAGAAATACAGGGAGAAAAAGAAGAAAAAGAAGAGAGGAAAAACTAGAATTTTCATCCCAAATTATCAAGGTAATTATTTTCATTCATTCTATTAAATTTTCATGAAATTATGAATAAATGTTTAGGGTAGAAATGGGTAAAATTTATGTTAAATTAAGAAAATATAGCCCCAGGGTTCTTAAAATAAAATAACGATTTCGGGATTGAATAACGATCCATTTTAGTTGAAATTTGACATATGAGTTTACATTATTATGGTTAAACATAATTTGAAAGAAAATTTCAGATTCAAATTCGAGGGCTCGAGGTGACTTTTTGACCTAATTTTTGAGCCAAAAATAAATATAGCAATATGGGTGTCATTGGATTCATATTCTTATGTATATGTATTTGAACAAATTTTGATCATCCGAAAGTATTATGAAAGGCTCAATTTTTTAAGTGATTGTGTGATTAATTGAGGTAAGTGGATTTCTCAACTCTTGTTAAGTGTATAGAATTGTGTATTTCCTTATTGTTTGTGTTTGAGGTTAATAAGACTTGGTGATGATTTGGCTTGTTCTTATTGTATGGTTTTCATAATGAAAAAGGGGTAATAAAAAGACAACTTGTTTATATATTGATATGATATGTTGAGAATGATTTGAAAGGTTCGTTGATTTATTGTTGATGTTATATCATGATTGTGTTGTTGTAAATTATGCATTGTTAAAAAAATGGTCATCTCCCTATTATTTATGTGAGCATGTCTAATTGCATTGATTTTGAGACAAGTTTGTGATAAAATTTATGTGAATTGAGAAAAAATAAGAAACTAAAGTGGATGTGCCATTTCAAGGGACGTGTCACACGCCATGACGGATACTATAATTCAATGGGTATGTTGCACGCCCCAACGGATACTGTGATTTGATGGTCGTAGGCACGGCACGATAGATTCTATGATTCAAGGGTCGTGTTGCACACTACGATGGATACTATAATTCAAGGGTCATGTTACACACCCCGACAGATGCATGGACTAATAAGTCACCCATGGGTCCTGGAGTGAGAGACAATGGATGTGTATCATTAGATCAGACATGCATCATTATACTTGACATTGCACTTCATTACATTACGCATCTTTATCGTTCATGAATTTTTGAGTGCCTTTTTGTGGAATTTGTGATGGATGAACTTAATCATTATGTTGTTGATTTGTAAATATTGGTATGGTTATTGAGCTATATGCTATGTACATTGTGAATTGTTAGGTTGGGCTGATTTTATGCAGGTTGTAATTTTGGAGGTTTGATTGGAGAGTTAGAAGTACCATTATTATGTATTACTTGACTTGCATTTAGGAGTTCGCTTGTTGGGTACCGTACGATTGGTAATCATCCCCCTGCTTCTACATTTTTGTAGGAAATGCGTCCAGATCTTCATGATACCTTCTATTCTTTCTTATCTGAGCCTTCCTGTGGAGATTGTGTGAGGTGGGTGTTTGCATCCAAGCGGACTTCTCACTCCTATTTATGATTTTGTTCTAATTTAAAGACAATATCATTTGAGACTTTTATTTTCTTTCAAATATATTGTAACACATTAGAGGCTTGTGTACGTGATAACTAGTTATTGGGGCAATATTTGATTAACTTGACTTATATTCGCAAATTAACTTTTATTTTTACTATCCTTCCACATTTTAATGTTATAATTGGATATTTGACTAACTTGTCTTGGTGGGATAAGATGAATGCCATCACGTCTACTTTGGGTCGTGACATTTGTGCCCATCCTCATCAATACACACAATAATTCATTTCAAAATAGTGTGAAGGGATGTTTGTACTTGTTCTCATCAATACACACAAATAGTGTAAAGGGAATGTTGTGCTTGTCCTCATCAATACACAGAATAATTCACCTCATGATAGTTTAAAGGGAAAGTTGTGTCTATCCTCATCAATACACTTAACGGTGTAAGGGAAGCTTGTGCCTATCCTCATCAGTACCCAGTAACTCATACTTAATGGTGTATACACACCCATACTTGAGTCATATCATATTCACAAGCATGTCATAATCGTATTCACATCATCTTATCCATACAGTACTCATAATTTAGCAATTATTAGATTGTGTGATGCTGGAAGAGTTATATCATTAGTTATTGTTTTGTTTTTTATATGATATGTTGAATCATGTGAACTTTTGGGAGATGTAAACATGAGTTATTGTTCTTTGTAATATTTTGTAGGTTCGTGGAAGATGACGACATGATTTTGATTAAGAGGGATTGTCTACGGAGAGATAACACTATTCATAGGCCAATTGGCTATTTTAAGTTATTCTTTTATAATAACTTCTTAGTGTAGTATTCAACGGTGATCTTCTACGAATTTTCTCTAATTTAACTCCTCTAGTCTTGGCGATGGAAACACCCTCCGGGTCTGGCCCTACGACATATACATTCTAGGCTACTATAATGAAAAATTACGAGCTTGCCGATGTCTGAACCGCGATTAACCGGTTACCTAACTTTAAGGAATAAAACTAAAAATACAAGTTGAAGAAGAATGGTACCTACTTAACTAAGAACTTATCATACTGAGAGCAACCTAACTTCGGCTTACAGCCTAAGGAGAGCGTGAGGACTTAGCCGCTCCTACTCATACCCTTCCCATCCTACTTGGCTCTGATACGAGCTTTGGGAACAGATCGGGTTCTGGGACGGAATGCTATGGAAAATTGGGCAGAGTAACGAGGAGGAGCAAGAGCATATAAAATTTAAACAAGAGTACATAAATGAAAACTAACAAGATCAAATTGAAAGTAGTAAATAAAATTTAAAACTTTAAAACATGTAAAGAAACTAAAAGTATAGAAATGTATACCTACAAACTTTTAATAGTTTATTGAAGGACGAGAGAGACTGTATATGGGAAAGTAGAAAACGGAAGGTTGGGAAAATGAGAGAGAGAGTCATATGATTTCTGTAGGGGTAATGTTTGCATGCCCTTGCAGATACAGGTTAAAAGCCTTAGATAGGCCTCAAAAATACTGACTAACTTCTAACATGCATCAACTATTTTACAAGTGTTCTTACACTAATACATACCTTTTATTTTACACATAACTATAACTGTTACAAGCAATTGAAGATTATTACACGTGTTAATAATTATTACACGTAGCAGAAAAACTATCTTTATAACAGGCGTGTTTATCCCCTTTTAACATGTCTAACTTCTTGCCTATAAGGTCCGGCCTGTCTTTTTATTAGAGTTTCACTACGTCTCTTAATTAAAGAAGCTATAACTCTTCATTTTCTCTATTCACTGGTATCTGATATTGCGGTGTCTAATAATTCTATTATCTTTTTAGAATTGGAATCTTTATCCAAACTAGACAAGGATTTTTCGAGTCTTCTTTTTAATTCTTCCTTTGAAATGTCAAATTTCGTCCATGAAGCTAGCTTTTCTTCATGATTCTTTGATTTCCATCCTTAACTTCTTATAGGTTTACTCAAATACTTGATCCTTTCAAATGCATGAATATTAAACAACAAATTAATTATATATATGATATTCTTTATGCGAAAATGAATTTATACAATTTTATATTTTCAGGCAATGTAGAGATATTCTGTTCTACCTGAAACATTTTAAACTGCATCAGAAATTGTGGTGACAATACCTGTTTATTACCTCCATATTGGCTCCACCATTCATAAAATCATCGGGAAATTACTACATTTTTCATTTCCTCTTAATATTTGACAAACCACGAATGAGTATTTCGCCTAATATGCATAATGTTTTACCAGGCAGCCTTGTAATCATACCAATTATAAGTCTAAGGTCGATGAACTTTTGATAAAGGAATAGGTGTATTTAAATGATCAATAAACTATTCAAAAGGGCTTAATATTCTTTTAATTGTATACATTGAAAACTAAACCATCGAGATCATTAATATCAACCAATTTGTGCTCAATTTTGACAGAATCAATATTTATTAATATAAACTCATAATACCCTTCGGCTCTTTATTGGATCTTTCGTCTCCACATAATCCCGATTGTTGTAGCATTGTTTTAACAATATGAGTACTCTAAGTCCTTCATATTCTCTAAGTGCCATGATTGGTAATACATGCAAAGGTGTTGTTGGAAATTCTTTTTTATCTTATTAAACAACCTTTTCCCTATTTTTTTCAGAGATGTTTGGGACTACTTCCTAGGAATATATATCTGGGAGTTTCATTTCATAACTATCTTTTGTTTGGATAAATATTTTTGTAGCTGATGATGAGGGGTTATCTTTAGATCTGGTTTCTTAGATAAATTGATTATGGGTTCTTTTAATGATCAGGGAGTGTTGGGTTTAGGCAGGGAATTATGCTAGGCTGAATATCTATTTTTGTCTTTTTATCCCCTTCTTTAAAGGGACTTTTAATTTTTTCTTCTGGTTTAAAGGGATGAAGTGGAAGCCTTGGGGGCCTTATTCCCAGTATTCCTGATCTCATTATTTTCATGTAAAAATTCTCATGTGAAAAAAACTGGGAGAGAATTATATTCTTCCTTTATAAATTCTATTTGAAAATCAAAGCATGACAATAAAGCTTACCATCTGGCAATTATTTGTTTGGAAATCAAATTAGTAACATCTTTTGTTGAAATATCTTTGGCTTCTTTGTAGTCGACTATTAACAAAAAAAATTTATTGACTCAATCATCTTGAAATTTAGTAACACGTAGTACTATGGCTAAAATTTCCTTTTTTATAGTATTTTAATTTTTCTGAGTATCATTCCAATTTCCTGAAGTGAATGTCATTAGTTGTTCACCAGATTCATCAGAAATCTACCATTTAAACATACTTCCATACCCTATTTCTGATGCATCAATTTCTACGATAATGGAAGCGTCTGGATGTGGTATCCTTAGGCATGAGAGATTATTGATTTAACCTTTTTGATGACCCTAGTGTGTTCTATTCCCCATGGTATGGGAGTCTTTTCAAGATGTTGATAAAGAAGTTTACAAATCTGACTAGTATTAGGAATAAAATCTGCAACATAATTGAGGCTCCCTAAAAATATTTGGAGTTGCATTTTATCTATTATTTCATTTGGAAATTTAGACGAGGACTCTATGGCTCTACGAATTAGTTTATAAGTTCCTTGATACAAATCTTGACCAAGAATTTTGATAGAGGTCTAAAATAAGTTAATCATTTTGGCGCTGACTACTAGTCCATTATTCTTAACAACCTTTGGGAATGGTTGAAGATGTTTAAAATGTAGGTCAATATCTTCGGAATATATTAACACATCATCTATATAAACTATAGAAATATGACTAAAAAGATTAAGTATATTATTCATAATATTTTGAATATCTAATGGAGCATTTTATGTCCAAAAGACATTACATTTCATTTGTATTTTCCAAATGGGACATTGAGGTGTATTTGATATTTATCTTTTTTTGTGATTTGTATCTGCCCAGTCATCTACTAGTGGCACTAGTACATTAAGTGGTTTGTGATTAATAACTATCAAATGGGGCCACCTCTTTCCTTTTCGACACTATTATTAACATAAAAAGACGAACAACACCAACGTAATTGGGATGGTCTAATAATTTTTTAAGCTACTAAATCATTAATTTCCTTTTTACAATACTCCACTAATTCGGCAATCGTTTGAATAGGCATTGCCTTAGTGAGTATAAATTTTTCATCAAATCCCTCTATATAGGGTAGTTTGACAACATGATTTTTCCTTTCAAAAAATGCATTAGGAAAGTCTAAACAAACTTCTTGTTCTATAACTTCTTGTAGGTTTTTTTTTATCTTGGCTTCTACCTCCGGGGTATTTAGAGTCGATTCAATCCATTTAATTTTTATTTTTATCTTGGTTTCTACCTCCGGGGTATTTAGAGTGGATTCAATCCTTTTAATTTTATATCTTCCTTTAAATAATTTATTTGTTGTGAGAGTAAATTTATTTTAAAGATATCTTTATTCTTGATATGATCATTTTGTTCATTTGATATAATATTTAGATAAGGGAAAATAATTCTTTCCCCTAATATAGTGTTATAGATACCATTAATTCGGTGGTATATTGTTTTATTTGGGTTATAAAAGGAATACCTAATATTAATTCTTAATTTATGTCTTTTGTTATTACAAGTTCATTAATGAAACAAATTTCTTCATTATGTATGTGTCTTTTATGGAGTTTATGATTTATTTTAAGTCGGTCTCCTATTGCGGAGAATAACTGTGTAGTACTTTTCTCAAGATATTTGGTAGGAATAATGTGACGACTCGTTCCCGATCATGATGGTGCCTGCTATATCCCACCTACAGGCAAGCTAATTACATAGCCTTAGGGTACCTGTCCTAGATTTGTAGTACAAACCATAACCAATATGACAATATACATAACCGAAACTTACCCAGAACCTGGAAGTCAACTGTACAGAACTATAATGAACACAAGGACATCTCATATACTTGTATCAATAATTGTAAAATATACAAAACTAGGAGTGCACTAACAAATACCAAACTCTATTGTACAAGGCCGATGTCTGGATACGAAAGATGACCATTAACAAAAAGGAGACTACGAAAAAGCTAGAGCTGCCGGTGCTCACCAAAAGTCTCCCAAGCACTTCCCCAGTTCCCCAACCCAGATATCATAGCCCATACCTGGACCTTCACCATGGGAAGGTGCAGACGTAGGGGTTAGTTCCAGAAAAAGCACCTGGTAGGCATCATCGGCCGATCAAGTTAAACAGTAACCATATATAAAGCCCAAATATAAAAAACAATTGCAGCAGTGTAGAAAAAAAACCTTAAATCGAGGCATAGGCATGTCTGGAAACCCTCAAACCCAACTAAACAAACCCAAGTACCTAACATTGATACCAACTAGTGAAGACTGCATACACTAATCCCACAACTGCCCCGAAGTACTATACGCTGGTGCAAGGCCCTAGTACCTATGCCTGCACATCAACTGAGCCCCTATAAGCCCCAAAGGTACACCCACACATAATATAGAATCAATAGATCATATTAAAAACCCTCAGAACCATAACATAATCCCATAGAACAATCACAGTGCCCAGCCCCCACATTATCATAATAAGGGCAAGTTGTACGTGGTTGTAAGGTCGTAGTATCTAAGCCTGAACGCCCCCTAAGCCCCCTATAAGGTCGTAGTATCTAAGCCTCAACACCCCCTAAGCCCCCTATAAGCACAGAGGGTACACCCATGCATGATCAGGGTATAAATAGATGAGTAGATCAAGGGGTAAATAATCATGGAGCCTCGCCTCAATAATCCCAAATCAACAGGGTCCTCGACCCTGTACTAGCATGTTGCACCCGATTCAAAATATACATGCATAATGGCGAGATGTATCCCCTGCGTCAGAAAGAATCCCTCTCAGATAATCAAATGTGTCTCAACTTAGTATATCAATCACGGGGCCTCACCTCCAAAGGGGAATCAACGGGGTCCTCGACTCAATATATTAATAAACGGGGCCTAGCACCTATAATTTAGTCAACGGGACCTCCGGCCCAAAGTCATGGCAAATGCTCCGACCCCTTTAGAATCGGAACCCAGTCTCGAAGACTCAGATATGACCACCAGAGAATAGGACCACCAGTCTCACACCCAAGATATCAAACACTCGGACATGGCCACCGAAGAATTGAACTACAGGGTGCATCATCTAGGTCTCGGAGAATAGAACAAGTCAATCTCTCTCTAGCCTATCCGAATCTGGATCACCCAAACATACCATCTCTCTCTACAGAATCATCCCCATCTAACGACATAATGCATCACATCAACCAGATAAAGAAAGATAATCCAACATCAGATATAAAGAACTAGAGCACAACAACTATCAACAGTACCATGGGATGTAGATATATCACAAATCACTATGGAGTCATGCTCAACAAAGGCCAAGTATACCATAATCTCATCAATCACAAGTTTCCAGAGTAAACATAGATAATGATGATACATCATAAGCATCTAGGGCAACCAAAACCAGCAAAGTTATATACCAATACAAGACAACAATACAACATATAATCAATACACAGTCTTCTAGTCATATATCTCAGCAAATATAGGCTATATACATCATGTAAGTACCTGTCAAGTCAGAAACCATATTTATTCCAGGGCACTAACCCATATTCGGCCCTTACCAGGCCCTTTCTCTATGTAAAGAAACTCATATGGCAACGTTAGTATAACCTAAGCTAAGGCTTAAGAGGCTAGACGATCAGAAGGATGACACTCACTAGGATCATATCGTAGCTCAGCAGCCATAAAAGATATCACCTAAGGCAACCACATGTCGGCCCACTAAGAAAGTGCCCCTCTCAATTGGATGCTAATCCCCAAGACTAACCCATATAGCTAGTGTCTCATCGTAGATCACCTAGAAATCATGTAGGATAACCTACACCTCACTAACAGGGTCACACTCCCATCTCAAACCCGCCTGTGTCTAAGTGTCAACGCATTGTGTATTACAGGTCACTAGGCTCCTTTAGGAGTAAGCCTATAACCATCCCCACAACGTGGTGTATCTCCCCAGTTATCTACTAGTGGGACTAGTACAAAACTGATAAATATAGTATACATGATCATATAAACCACAAGAAAACATAAAATCATGTTTACTTCGAAAATTCTACCACAAGTACTCAAAAACAGATGTAGATACTAGATTCAGTGTACAGGGTAGTATGTATTCACATGTCAGCCTCATAAGCTAGTATATATCGGTAGCCTCAGGACACATACACATACAATCAATAGTCAAGCTCAGTGTACATATCTGTCATATGCTCACAGTGCCAGTAAGACCTTTTAGGCCTTCTCATAGTCATATAGTGTAAGAACTCAAATACTATACTAGCTATAACCAACAAAACCCTCAATACAATAACTATCGTCCCATGACATCATATATATACAACATACAAAAGACATCAAACAATATACATCGTGTACTCCGCAACTCAATCCATAAATAGTATATTCTACATATTCCAGTTCAAATATGCGTGCATTTCAACTCAGTCTGAGGTTTAGAGAAAGCCTAGCCTAACTGGTAATCTGCGTCTCGTGCTCCAACTTGATCCAGTCGAGCCTTTCCCTCTAAATCGCTTCCCCATGTTGCGTAGCTATCAAAATATAAGTCACAAGATAATTATGGTAAATTTGGTGGTAACATTTCAAAACACAGGTGAAATTACATCAATTAGGGCAAAAATAGGGGAAAATGGGGGCCATGCCTTAAATGTGAAACCAATAGTCATAAAATAATCCCTACATCACCCAAAGTCCATAGCTAGAAATTGTCCACAAAATAGATCTAGGAAGATAGAGAAACGACTCAAAATCAAAGTTGCATTTTCTATGTAAATTCTCGGTCAATTTTAAAAAAATAACAGCCATATCAATAAGATCCAAGTATACAAAAATACTAATAAAACAACTTAGACACAAATTTTACTTAATTTCCTTGAGAAATGATTGAGATATCATAATGTAAAGTTTTCTCCGATTTCGATATATGATTAGCAAAAGAATTAGGGATTTTACTTCAAAATAAGTTTTAAAGGCAAATCCTGACACAACCAGGACATTCCTCCCAAAATTCTGAGTCACATAGCTTTTTGAATCACTAAAATCGGCTGAAAAATGAGCTTGAAACCACGGTGCAAAGTTGGAGGAAATAATTATATAATTTCCAGGAAACATAAGTACATATATAGAAAGGCAATAGGCCTGACACGTTTCTCCAATGTGGCAGTGTCTGATTACACCATGTGGCAGCCCCATATTTGGTCACATGTCTCCCCCTCTTCTCATTAAATCCTTCAAGCTCTTTTTCATCATTTCGGGCTCATCCGAACTCTGATTTTTACAAACGAACTAATCAATCCTATGGATATTGACATTCCCGATCCAATAGTCAGGTCTTAATTTCCAACGGAACTTCCTATGATAAAGTTAGGGTCCCACTTCTTTATACGCAACTTTTAACGAAAAGCTCCCAGGCATCTCGGACATCCCGGTGTCAAACGAAGGGTCACCCTAGACAATAATTGACGTTCTAAAGTGAACCGCACTATCAAAATTCTTATCCAGGGAACGATTCCTGAGGGCGTTGACTAAGTCAACTGCTAACCGATTCATGTGGCTAAATTTGCAATCCATGATATAATTGCACCAAATATGCTCCTAGCCTAGTTCAAACATTCTAGAGCTAATGGAATCGTCAAAATTTCATTATGGGGCCATTTACTAGGACTTTACCTGAAAACTCATTTTATAGGTATAACTTCCTGGGTAATTCAAATATACACATAACTCCCAAATAACAGGAACAATAATCATTCCAATACTCCCAAGGTTACTATACACATTCTCAGGTCAACATAATAACAAAAAAACCATACGAATAACCTAGAGGGTGATTACAACATTCCCACTGATAAGACTTTTGTCTGCAAAAGCACGAACATCGACATACCTATAGGCTCCAATCCACACCACCAATATATAAGTCATAAAAATGTTCTGTATTTTACAATAATTAAATACCACCCTCACTCTCCAAATATCCCACCACCTGTCTGTGTATAATAGTGAGTCCGTATGGCAATTCAATAAGACTTTTGTCTGCAAAAGCACGAACACCGGCATACCTATAGGCTCCAATCCACACCACGAGTATATAAGTCATAAATATGTTCCGTATTTTACAATAATTAAGTAGCAACCTCACTCTCCAAAAATCCCACCACTTGTCTGTATATAATAGTGAGTCAGTATGGCAATTCAACAAGGAAGTCTCAAAAATCCACGATTTGTCCCCTCCGCTTAATCAGCTGACAAGTCACGAGAATTAATCAACTAGATATACCTGTCCTTACTACATCACCGGATGTTCAGATAATCACTTTTGTTCATAACTGTACTTGTGTTTTATAGATACGACTTTTACACCATTTCTGGCTTGCTTATACAAGCAATTCCCACAATCAACCACAAATAGCCTACAAGATAACCAAATAGCTGGAGACAATAGCTAATATGCTCTAATTCATACGCAGGGATAAAACTCCCTTCCCTCACTGTCCAATCCACCGGGCATTGCCACTAAACACTCACCAATGCAGCAAATAACCAACAAGTTACCCCCTAAAAAGGCTCTCTGTATTTCCCTTCATACACAAACATTCATATTTTACTTCTTAAACACGGTCCTCAGTAGTTATTACTATTCAAACCCTCATTCTGTAGCATTTAACAATTAACCCATGACAAGAACCATAACAACATCCACCGGTACTTATAAGTCACTAAATTCCTGCTACACAGTGCAGTAGTCAGCCGACGGACACAATCAACCAATCACTATGGTCACAATAGATTCTGGTACGCCCTTTAGAATGTCCTCCAGCAAACCTCCCTTAGAAATATTAGACAATCATCCAACTCAATGAAATGATACTGGGGTACATATAACTTATTCGAAATACACCAGCAGAATATCAATACGGGGAACACAGAATAGAAAACATAATAAGGTAGAGGTAGGGCTAGCTCAGATACAACTAGCCTAACCTATCTCAGATGCACTCTATTTTCGATATCAAAATGTAAAAATCAGTGTTCATGGTTGGCATAACCCTGGGTGCTGACTCAAAGTTGTCTCCAATCTATCTCGAACACCACAAACCCCTGCTAAGGCATCGTATAACATATTTATACCGTGTGGGCTGGCTCTGTAGGCTCAAACCAGCCAATAGGAGTGCCACATTGATAATCGCATAATAGGAACAAGTCAATCCTCCCCTAGGGCAATATCAAAATTGAGGTAATCCGACATATTTCTTGACCCATGGATCAAAATCCTGAGGGATTGCCATAATAAATCCCCCACTAATGAAAGGGATCTTCTACTACCTCAGTATCCAACCTGGGATAAAAGAAACCCAAAACCGACACTCAAGTGGGCGATAAGCTAAACAATGCAACTAACAATGTTAAAGTATAACTCAGTATAAAGCAAACTAAAAAGGTGATCAACATCCCCACTAGAAAGCATAGCCAAGAATTCGGATAACATTGTCCCAGTTGGATAACAATCAAAAAATTCCTAGGGCAAAGGGGCAGGAGCTCTGTTGATAATGCAACAATATTTGATATAAGCATAGATGATCCAAATAAGCCTCCTAGCATCACATTTTATCCCAATATCTAGTCACCCAAAAATAAGAGGAACCGCATATCAACAAATCATCATAACAAAATCATAATCATAGAGGAACAAGGTATAGCAAGGGGTATGACTGAAAACCAGCCTCTCAAATACCATATACACCGGTATTAGGTTGTCCACTATAATAAGCAAGCATCAAAATGGTCATATGTATAAATCACATGGTTTGGCTTACATTCAACCACCAACATGGTATGCTAGTAACATAGGTGACAACTATTTAAAATCCCACCAGGTATACATGCTCATCAATATCAAAAACTCAATGGATCAAACTAGTAGGTAAATAATCGAATACAGATATCCAGACGGCCCCAATGCTCAACCTTACCTCAATCACAACGTATCTGACCTTCAGGATCTCTATCAAGAGTGCTCACAGCCTATATTACCTTTAACCAGCCACTGATATATAGATACGTGTATCACATACCTCCATCCCAAACAACATCTCTCATAGCGCAATACATGGCCACCACCAACCAAATACTAATCATGAAGCTGCCTTTGAGGCGCTTCTATATTCTCAATACATGTAAGCTTCCTTATTCAGTTGTTATAACTCAAGGGAATCTAACCTCTATTTAACTGGCTCTGGGGGTTACTCCCTATTTAGGACTAACAACAAAACACTTCCCATGCCCAGAGATTGGCATCTATGTGACATCAACGTGGAGGGACGAATGGAGCAAAATTCTCAGAAATTATGAACCATTAACAAGATGCACAAACTAATCAAGTACATAGGAAGGTTCCTGAACATCCTGTAGCCTCCTGAAGATAAGCCACAAATGTCTCCGTACCCATCCACAAGACTCTACTAGACAGTAGCTCTATACAATTGAAACTAGTGAATATTAAGCTTTGATACCACTTTTTCATGACTGAGTCTCGATCATAATGGCGCCTGCTATATTCCACCATACACGAAAGCTAATTACCCAACCCCAGGGTACCTTTCCTAGATTTCGAGTCCAAACCATAACTAATATAACAATATACATAACCGAAACCTACCTAGAACGTGGAAGTCAACTATATAGAACTACAATAGAAACAAGGACATCTCATATATGTATATTAAAAATTGTAAAATATAAAAAACTAGGAGTGCACCTTCAAATACTAAACTCTACTGTACAAGGCTGATGTTCGGATACAAAAGAAGGCCATTAATAGGAAAGATAATGGGAAAAATCTAGAGCTGCCAGTGCTCACCAAAAGTTTCCTTAGAGCTTCCCAAGTTCCCCAACTCAGCTATCACGGTCCGTACCTGGACCTGCACTGCACCATGGGAAGATGCAGAAGTAGGAGTGAGTACCAGAAAAGGCACCGCGTAGGCATCATCGGCCAACCGAGTAAAATATTAGCCATATATAAAGCCCAAATATAAAGAGAATTGTAGCAGTGTAGCAAAGAAAAACTAAGATCAAGGCATAGATATGTTTGGAAACCCTCAAACCACAACTAAACCAACCCAAGAATTAGACATCAATACTATCTAGCGAAGACTGTGTAGGCTAATCCTATAGCTGCCTCAAGTACTGTATGCGAGTGCAAGGCCCTAGTACCTATGCTTGTATGCCAACTGAGCCCCCATAAGCCCATAAGGTACACCCGCGCACAATATAGATCATCATGGAATCCCTTAGAACCATCACATAATCACATAGAACCTTCACATGGCCCAACTCTCCACATCATCAAAATAAGGTGTCAGTTGAACATGGGTGTAAGGCCCTAGTATCTAAGCCTTAACGCCCCTTGAGCCCCCCATAAGCCTAGAGGGTATACCCACACATAATCAGGGTGTGAATAGGTAAGTGGATCCATGAGTAATCAATCACAGGGCCGCCTCAATGTCCCATATCAATTGGGTCCTTAACCCTGTGTTGACACGTGGTACCCGATACAAAAATACATGTATAATAGTGGGATGTATCCCCCACGGGAGAAAGAATCTTCCTCACATAATCAAATGTGTCTCATCGAAGAATGTCATTCACGGGGCCTTACCACCAAAATGGAATCAATGGGTTCCTCAACCTAAAATATCAACAAATGGGGCCTAGCCCCCAAAGTGTAGTCAACGGGGACTCAGGCCCAATGTAATGGTAAATGCTCGGACCCCTTTTAGAATCAGCACCCTGATTTCATATACTCGGACGTGACCACTCAAGAATGGGATCATGGGGCGCATCACCTGGGATGTCAAATACTCGAACGTGGCCATGTGAGACTTAAACTACAAGGTGCGTCATCTAGGTATCGGAGCATAGAACCCGTCAATCTCTCGTTAGCCTGTCGGATCCGAATTCTTCAAACATACCATCTCTCTCTATAGAATCATCCCTATTGAAACACATAATCCACTACTTCAATTAGATAAAGACAAATAACCCAAGATCAAATAGAAAGAACTAGTGCACAACAACTATCAACAGTATCATGGGGTGTAGCTGTATCACAAATCACCGTGGAGTCATACTCAAAAAAGGCCAAGTATACCATAACCTAATCAATCATAAGTGCCCAGAGTAAACATAGACAATCATGATATATCATAAGCATCTATGACAACCAATCCCAACAAAGTCATATCTATACAAGAATCAGTCCATAATACGACATATAATTAATACACAGTCTCCTAGTATTCATGTCACAGTAGAAATAGGCTATACACATCGTGCTGGTACGAGTCAAGTTAGAACACATGCCTGTCCCAGGGCACTAGCCCATGTTCAGTCCATACCAGGCCTTTTCTTGTGTAAAGCAACTCATGGGGCAGTGTCGATGTAACCTAAGCTAAGATCGAAGAGGATAGACTATAAGAAGGATAAAATCCATAAGGATCATAAGGTAGCTCAAGAGCCGCAATGGATATTGCCTAAGGCATCCATATGCCAGCCTACTGAAAATGTGCCCCTCTGAATTGGATGCCAGTCCCCAGGATTAACCCACATAACTGATGTATCATTGTAGATCGTCTTGAAAGCCTGTAGGATATAATCTATACCTCGCTAATAGGGTCACACTCCCATTTCTAACCCGCCAATGGCTTAGTGTCAATACATCTCATATTACAGGTCATAAGGCTCCTTTGAGAGGTACAACTATAACCGTCCTAAGAATATGATGTATCTACCTGGTCATTAACTAGTGGCACCAGTACACAACTAATAACATCAGTATACAGGATCATATAAACCATAAGGAAACACAGAATCATGTTTAATCCAAATATTTACCATAAGTACTAAAATCAGATACATATACTAGATTCAGTGCACAGGGTTATATGTAATAACGTGCCATCATCACAAGCTAGTATATAGCGGTAGCCTCAGGGCAAAAGTCAAACTCGGTGTACATACCTATCACATGCTTGTAGTCCTAGTCAACCCTTTCAGGCCCTCTCGTAGTCATACAGTGTAAGAACTCAAACAGTATAACAGCTATAGCTAACACAACCTTTAATACAACAACTATTATCCCATGACATCATATACATGCAACAACCGAATCACATCCAACCATATACGTCATATACCCCACGACTCAATCCATAAAATGTATATATCTACATTTTCAATTCGAATACGCTTGCATTTCAACTCAGTCTAATATTTAGAGAAAGCCTAGCCTACCAGGTAACCGGCGTCTCATGCTTCGAATTGATCTAGTCTAGCCTTTCCCCCTGAATCCCTTCAAGATGCTGTTCAACTGTCAAAACATAAGTCAATAGATTATTACACATATTTTGCTGTAACATTTTAGTAAATAGGTGAAATTACATAAATTAGGACTAAAATAGGAAAAAATGGGCCCGATTCCTAAGATATCAAACCAACCCCAATAAAATTATCCCTACATCACCCCGAGTTCATAGCGAGAAACAGAGCCCAAGACAGTTCTTAGAAGACAGAGAAATAACTCAAAAACGAAGTTGCATTTCTTATCAGAAACATTTCTTCCATAACCTCTCGACCAAAATTTGTAAAAATATAGCCAAATTAACAAGATACAAGCATACCAAAATGTCCCCCTCAGAAAATAGAACATCTTATACAGAATTTTTACTTAATTCCATTGAGAAATAACCGAGATATCACAATGTAAAGTTTTCACCAATTTCGATATACGATCAGTTAAAGAAATAGGGATTTTACCTCATAATGCATGCCAAAATATATTCTATCACCACCACAGTGTTCCTCGTGAAAATCCGAGTCACAGAGCCCTTTGAATCACTCAAATCAAATGAAAAATAAGCTCAAAACTGCAGTGCAAAATTGGAGGAAATAATTGTATAATTTCCAGGAAACATAAGTACATATATAGAAAGGCAGCAAGCCTGACGCGTTTCTATCATGTGGCAGTGCCCTACCGCGCCACGTGATAGCCCCCAGATTTGGCCACATGTCTCCTCCTTTTTCCATTAAACCTTTCAATCTCTTTTTCGTCCTTTTGGGCTCATCTGAACTTTGATTTTCGCAAACAAACAATGTAGCCTATGGATTTTGATGTTCTGGATCTAACAGTGCGGTCAAAATTTCCAACGAAGATTTTCACGGTTAAGTAAGGGTCCCACTTCTATATACACAACTTTTAACGAAAAGCTCCCTGGGGTTAAATTGCATTTGGAAGTCCTCGGTATCAAACGGAGAGTCGCCCTAGACAAAAATTGATGTTCCGGAGCTAACCATGCTATCAAAATTCATATTCACGGCATGGATCCCAAGGGCATTGACTGAGTCAATGATTAACTGGTCCCGATAGTTAAATTTGTAATCTATGATATAATTGCATCGGACATGCTCCTAGCTAATTTGACCATTTCAAAGCTAATGGATTCATCAAAATTCCATTACAACGTTGTTTACTATGATTTTACCCTAAAACTGAATTAATAGGTACAACATGTCGGTTAACTCAAAAATCCACATAACTCACGAATAACCCGACCAATAATCTCTACAATAGTTCCGAGGAAACTACACACATGCTCAAGTCAAAATAATAACAGTAAAACAATAGAAATGACCCGGAGGGTCATTATAAATAAGTCCTTCAATGTTGTAGTTTTAGTCTATACTAGTATCAAACAATGCAATTTTATGGATGGTTTAATTTTTGTTTATAACTAAAGTAATTAGGTATATGGTAAACTTGTGCTTTAACTATAATATTAATTCCTGATTTTGGTTTAGGAGGTGTTTTTAATTCTTTTGATGTTTCTCCAAATTCGAATTTAGATTTTAATTTGTAACAGCACAACTTAGGCGCTTAGTCATCACACGATGAATGAGATATCCAGAGGCACCTCACATAAGCCATCTAAGCATCTCAATCATTCATAGGTAATAAACAGAGATATATTATGGAAAATCTTAAGGGAAAAGGAGCAATGGGTTATCTCTTGCAATGAAGTAACATTAAAAGGTAGGTAACTTAGAAAACATTATATATCCATGAGCATACCACTAATACATACCAATAGAACCGGAAAGGCCGATTTCCATCAAATGGAAAGAAAATCCATAATAGACAACACAGAAAGTAAAAGCCTCAAAAGAGTTGTAAATACATTGTCTTAAAATGAGAATACATAAAGAGAGGAAAATAGGTGGAGTCCCAGACTAAGGTCTTAGCACAACAAAAGCTAGTCTCGAATGCCAACTACTAGCCATGAGTCGGTGGAGAAGTACTTGTCCCTACATGGTTAAATCCTGCAGCCAAATTTGCGTTAGTGTGTTAGAATGTACTAAGTTTGTGAGATGCAATGCATAGATGAAACTGTAATAACATTATAATTAAACATAACACATTGGTATACATAAGTTTAATGAGTCATAAAATAAGCTTAAACATACATAAGGAATATGAATTAGAGCAAAATGAGACAAAGCATATTAAGAACACGGATTTAAGACATAACATACAATCTTGTAAACCAGTGGGAATAGACCATAACTGATAGTAAGACCATATAGCTACAACATGGAAATCAATGAACTCCTTCCATGGTAAAAAGGCCAATGAACTCCTTCCATTGGGAAAAGGGGAATCTACTTGTCCAGGTAGATATCAAAAACTTAGTAACTTTGCAATTGCATCTTTCATAACTTTGGGGCGTACTTGGATCCATTAGCCTAGCCTATAAGGCTCCTATGGTGGCACATAGTTAGGGACATCAAGATTTAGCTTCAGGGGTACGGTAACGCCTCAACTAACAAGATGAGTCTTAATCTCTAGTCCTCTCGGTGCTTAGTCGTCCCACGAAAATCTTTTAAAAACATACTCTTAGAATCACAAGTAGCAATCATAGGATTAGCTCGAACTTTAGAATCTTTCTTAAACATCTTTTATGGGAATAATTCATCATACATGTATCTTCGGTAAACCTTAATTCAAAGCTTTTCATAAATGGCTTAATCAAAGTCATAATTCATAGGAAACTTCCACTAAAAATAAGATGGGCTTAATTGATGCATGGAATAATCATAAATCATATATGTCTTAAGAAATTTCTTTAAAAATGAATATTGAAATCACGCAAACTTCATCAAAATCCATCATGGAATCAACTCCATACTTCAAGTACTCATATATTTTACTTAGCAAAATAGCCATTAAACTTGGTGAGTATCATATAGTGACATAATAAGCATAAAATAATCATAAGCACGCGTTTAGAATTGAGAAACTTAAAGTAAAAATAAAATGCATAATAGGGAACTTTATGGGTTAAAGGATACCTATAAATTAACTCACATACCTTGGAAACTTTTTAGAATCTGAATCGAAGCCTTAAGGAAGAGACTTGGAAACCCCAGCTTGTTCTTGGGAATTCTTAAGGACCTCTTTAGCCTTAAAGAATTAGAGAATATAGAATGAATGAAATTAGGGCTTTTATGCTATTATAGGTTCCTTTCTCATCCCCAAAACAACATGGTTTTGAATTACAATTGATGGAAATGACTGAATTACCCCTCATTAAAAACTATTTGAAGCCATCCACGAGACCCCGATTATGGGCCATAAAATGACTTACGGGATATAAGTACTTTTATCTGATAGCTCACTTGAGAATCCTGAAATATGACTTTTGCTGAATTGGAAATCATGACAAACAAGATGAGCTCTACAATTACTTATGATATGTTGTTGAACTCGTAGAGTCCTAGCGCACTTAGTCAAAGTTTCACCTTATATCTTACCTATTTATACGAAACTTATACGGGTTGTATCCCTTCCCATAGGCTGTTTGATAACTCGTAAATTACTTACCTAAAAACTCCAATTTCCTTCATGTATGGAATCCCACTCACGAACCTATCCACGAGCCGTACAGTAAATTACAGGTCGTAGATTGGTCCGTGGGTTACCCCACACTTGGATAATTTTCCCCTTCTTGAAGTTCTATGTTCAAAGACCATACCTATGGGCCGTAGAACAACTCATGGGTCATAAACTGTCTCGTAAACCCAGTTCTCAATCATTTTCTAGGGTGACTTTCCTAAACTAGGGGTCGTTACAATGTCTCTCCCTTCAGAACATTCTTCCCCGAATGTACTTAAAGGCAATCTCTAAAGAATAAACTAGCAGGTAATATCCCGATATGCATGTAAAGATGCAAATCTACCATTACTTCGTTAAAATTCAGATTTCATACTTTAAGATATGTCTTAAAACTATTCGTAAACATCACAATAAATCTATACACCATAAGAAACTAGAATAAATGGCACTTGATATTCTTAAAGAAGTTCTTAGTAACTTAGGATTGAGTAGAATATAATAGATATGGATAGCACTTTATCATATCCTCTTCTGCCTCCCATGAAGCACCCTGAACCTGTTGGTTACTCAAAAGTACCTTGACGGAGGTGACTTCCTTGTTCATTAGCTTCTTCATGTATCAATCTAGGATTTCAACTGGAACTTTATCATACCCCAAATCCTATTCAATGTTCATATCATGCAAAAGAACTATGGAACTTGGGTCACCCATGAATTGCTTAAACATCGATACAAAAAAAAGATCGAATGAATCAAGTGATACTTGTTGGTTAGATCCAACTTATACATTACTTTTCCCACTGTCCTCAGCAACTTGAAAGGTCCCACATATCTAGGACTTAACATTCCCTTCTTACAAAACCAGTGAACCCCTTTCATTGTCGATACCTTCAAATAGACCCAATCACCAACTTGGAACTCAAGTCCCCTTTTTCTTACATCCAAGTTGGAGTTTTGTCGGCTTTGGATTGCTTGCAATTTCTCCCTTATGCTTTTAATTTTTTCCATAGTATTTATAACCATGTCCAATCGTATTAATGCCACCTCGCCGAGTTTGAACCACCCGAAGGGCGATCTACATCGTCTACTGTACAATGCTTCGAACAGTTCCATCCAAATACTTACATGTGTCATGACCCGAGTATAGGGCGTAGAAGTGACACGGTGAATGGGAACCCAGAGTCCCAAAACAAGCCTCATGTATCGATATCCACATCATCGGTTTGGAAGCGCATTCCAATAGTAAACACATAGTTCTAAGGGATGGGAAAGTAGGACTCATGTTATGGGGACATTGAAGGGAAAGGGGTTTACATGGATCCACATAACACGTAACACATAAGAACTAAGGGGAGAGAAAATATGTCTCACTCTATTGGGGCAATTTGGGGCTTAGGACTTTCCACATTCCCATACCAAACATGTATGTAAACAAGTAAGAAATTCCATGATCAATTTGTATGAATACACAAACCGTATACAACACATATCATAAAGATTTTTGAGTGTCTACATGCTGTCCCGCAATGCCTCTAATTAAGATGGAACGAGGCTAGGACATGCTCCAAGCTCACCCCCAAACAAAAAGGAAATCTGGAATAATATAAGTAGAGGGAAGGTGGCCTGTCCTTGGAGGATGGGACTCACCACAAGTACTCTTCTGGAAAGGACTATTTATCAAATGGTTGTTAATCATAGTGTTCATCCCCTATATGGTAAAATCATGTAGGCATAGAGTGTGCATTAGTATGTTTTAATGTACTAAATATGCAGGCATGCAATGCATATGACTTGTTAAACTTGCACTTAATTGTTAGATGACAAGGGCACATAACATAGAAAGAATCATATAATAAAGGGAGAAATATATACAAGATACCATGAAATTCATGATGCATACATGAAATGATGCTCATATATAACGAGGATATGACCTCAACCGACATGCGTAAGACCAAGCGAGCTATTACTTGGAATCTTAATGAAAACACCTCATCGATACAGAGGTGGTCTACTTGCCAAAGGTAAACCATACTTCACCTTGCGGGAACCCATCCCATTCGTATGAAGCAATATCCTTACAAGAGCCTATCCCATTTCAGTATGGATTTTTTCGTATAGCATATCATATCACATAACACTTCAGCTGACAGGAACCCATCCCATTTCGTATGAAGCCACCTTCCTTACGGGAACCTGTCCCATTTTGGATAGGATTCTCATAACCCATGCTAGGCACATAGTTCGAGAAAAAGGAGAGGGCCCTTGGGGATAGCCCTGATGCTCCCAGTCCATCGGTGCTAAGTCAGTATCCCACGAGAATACTTATACATATACGTGCTTTCAAGAGATACAATATTCATTTCAAACCATAATTCATTTCATAACCATTCAATGCACATTTAGGCTAAAATGCAAAATCATAAGTCATAATCATGATACTCATGCAAGGAATAGCTCATTCACATATATAAGATGGTGCAAGCACCCAAGATGCTCAAAGATCCATAATCATAAGACATGTTTATGATCATATTCTTGTCATAACAACTATCTTATTAGAATCCTATAATGATCATTTCATAAACCATAATTGGGCTTAACCCAATTCATAATTTCCAGGACCAATTTTCACGAATACAAATGCAATGGATGATGTTAGAATAGCATAGGTAACATAGATTCGAGTTAAAACCAACATTATAATATGAAATTGAGTAAATCCATAATTTAAATCACCATCTAAATCATAATATAAATCACCCATGCATTATTCAACTTTAAAGGGACATGCATGTTCATATCTTCATATCTCAATGTAAATCATCATAATTGTGATCAAAGTAAATTTAAATCGTAGGTAATGTACAACCCATGCATAAATTAGATTTAATAAAATCAAATAATGAAACCCACATTTTAGGTTAACTAAACTTCATATGATCGACTGAAAGGAATTTTGGGTCTTCTTGGTTGAAAGGGACAAAGAATCAATCCCACATACCTTGATTGAGGAGCTGGAATTTGGGGAAGAACCTAGCTTGAAGTTGAACTCCAATTAAACCCAAGCGTTAAGTCTTGATAGGTGAGAGTAGAGAGTATTTGGGAGTGATCTTTTGAGGGGAAGAAGGTTCCAGCGGAGTGAATTAAAAGGGGAGGGATATCAGCTAAGTTTAGTGGTTTGGGATAGGTAAAAGGTCACTATTCATAATTGAAATAAATTGTCATTACATAAATGCCATTAATGAAACGGGCAAGATTTGAACCATCAGGTCCATATGGCCTCCTACACGGTCTGTGAGCCATTACATGGACCGTGAACAATGCTCGTGAATCGGCACTTAGATAAATTTCACAATGCCAACACTTAGAATTTATCCAAGGCTAAGGGGTTCTATAGGGGCAACCACACGACATGTGTAACACTACCGGGGTCGTGCAAAGAGCAGTGAAACATTACATAGAAAATTTCCGCACGAAAAAGTTACGAGACGGCGATTTCATACTTAGAAAAATTTTCAAGTTGCAAGCGACAAGGTATGCCACACGGCTCGTGACACGCCACACGACCCGTGTGGGTGGCCGTGTGCCCACACTTGGCCTGATATTTCCCATCGAGTCCATGCCATCGAAATCTTTTCCAAGTAGCTCTCCATGGGAGGCCATAGTGCCCGTGTGGCTTCACACAACTCGTGTGGGCCTTCAATGGAGAGACATTTGGTAAATGGTTTGCTCAGGACGATACTAAGAGGTCTAACAAAGCTGCTCAAAAATCTAGGTCCTTACAGCATGAAAGCTATTGTTATAGACAAACTCGATAAGAAGCAAATGTTTATCCCAACTTTCATTCAATTCTAATACACAAGATCTCAACATGTCTTCCAACGTCTGAATAGTCCTTTCAGCTTGCTTGTCAGTTTGAGGATGAAAAGTTGTACTCAACTTCACTCTAGTACCAAGTCCTCTTTGGAAGGACTTACAAAAGTGTGAAGTGAATTGAACTCTACGATCCGATATGATGGACAATGGAATTCCATGCAAGCTCACAAACTCTCAAATAAACAAGTGGGCATAGTCCTCAACATTGAATATGGTTTTGACCAACAGGATATGAACTGGCTTTTTCATGCGGTCAACTATCATCCACATGGAGTCGACGCTTTTTGGTCTTTAGAAACCCAACTACAAAGTCCATATTGATCTGTTCCCACATTCAGGTAGGAATATCAGTGTCTTGATCTTTGCCACCCGACCATTTGATGTTCAACTTTTACTCGATTGCAATTGGTGCATTTGAACACAAATTAAGCAATGACCTTCTTCAACCCATTCCACCAATAAATCTCCCTCAAGTCTCTATACATTTTGGTAATGCAAGGATGAATATAATATGAAGAGTTATGGGCTTCTTTCATGATCATCTTCTTCAACTTGTCATCATTAGGTACTAAAATCCTCTCTTGATATCGGAGAATTCCATATCCCCCTTGTAAGAAGATCTCTACCTTTCCATATGTTTTCATCTCAACCAAAGTGGAATAAAGATCTTGTTTGGCGTTAATCTCATCAATCAAAGAAAATGTTAAACAATGAAAAGCTAATCCGCAACCATTGCTAGACTCACTCAATCTCACTCCTAGCTTTGCAAACCTATGGACATCCTTAACCAACTCCCTTTTTCCATCATCTTCAATATGGGACACACTACAATGGAAATCCTACTAAGGGCATCAACTACCATATTGGATTTTTCAGGGTGGTATTTTACACTCATACCATAATCCTGGAGTAGCTCTAACTACCTTCATTGCCTCAAGTTGAGCTCCTTCTGGGTGAACACATGTTGAAGACTCTTATGGTCAGTGAAAACATCCACGTGGACTCCATTCAAATAATGTCGCCAAATCTTTAAAGAAAACACCACAACCACAAGTTCAAGGTCATGAGTCGGGTAATTCCTCTCATGCACTTTCAACTGCCTTGAAACATAGACAATCACTTTACCATTTTTCATTTTCACGCAACCCCACCCAATCCTTGATAAATCATAATACACGAAGAAGCCATCAATCCCTTTTAGCAATGTCAATATAGGGGATGAAGTCCACTGAACCCTCAAGTTCTAAAAACTCCTCTAGCATTCATCCGTTCACACAAACTTAGCCTTTTTCTAAGTCAGCTTGGTGAGTGGAGATGAATTTGTGGAGAAGTCTTGCACAAACCGTTAATAGTAACCAACTAGACCCAAGAAATCCCTTATGACAATGGGAGCTAATAGCCTTGCTTAGTTTCTTACAACTTAAATTTTTTTAAGATCAACTTTGATGCCTTCTCTAAATACCTCGAGCCATAGGAAGGCAATCTCATCTAGCTAAAACTTGCACTTTTCAAACATTGCGTAGAGCTTATGTTGTGTCAAGGTCTACAGTACCACCCTCAAGTACTCCACGTGATCTTGCTCACCTCAGGAATAGATAAGAATGTCGTCAATAGACACTGTAACTAGCAGTGATGTTGCCCAAGTTACACCTCTTTTTTTAGGATAAAGCGGTCGTTGTCAAGAAATACAACCTAACCAAGGTTAGGGTCGAACCCAAGGGAATACGTAGACTCAAGAGAATTCAATGACTGCAATTTGAGTAGTTAACCAACTTGCTTCCCAAAAATGGGGGGTTTTCCCTCGGTCTAGCCACCCCTGACCTAAGAAGAACTATTATCCTTATATCCAAAAAAGGATCTTCTTCTTACTTCTCAAGCGATAGTTCCATGATCCTGACCAGTAACTTCTTGGGAGTAGAAAAATGGTCTCGCAAAGCCGGTCAATGGTAGCCTAAGAGAAAGTCAAAACTACGAGAAAGGCGCGAGAAGTTTTGTGAAGGTACCAGATGAAAGGAAACTTTCACGTCTGATTTAGAAGGGGGGAGATCCTATAGAATCAGGGGGATGTGGAGCAATAGGTCGAATTACTATATCAATGATCAATGGAGAAAAAAAACTAACACAAGAGTGAAATCAATATGGAGAGAAACTAAGGTATTGTGTTCCCCATGATTCCCTAACATAGTATCATCGAATAACCTAATTCTCTTCTAGTCTATAGCATGCAGGACAGTAAGTTAAGTTTAGCAAGCCCTTTGGTCAAAGGTGAGAGGCGAATTTCACTATGTAACTTGGCCCATCTTCATAGTTTGTATTACTAACTCTTACCTATTATTCCCAGTACAACCTCCCCTTAGCCCAATTTGGTTGATTATATGAGACCACGTCAATCAAATCCTGTTAGTTAATCTCTTTTCCTATTTATTACTAAATTGGTCCAGTCAGTAACACTAGGAGGGTTCTAATGTTGGCCACCACTAGAAAATATGCAAAACAAAGAGAGTTAATTAATACATGCATGCAAACTTTTACAAAATTAGGAATTATCCGATTTATCATGTTAGTTCATCATGGTTCCCACAACCCTAGTTGTGGATTTAGCTACTCATACTCTGCATAGATGCAAGAATTATGAATTGGAACAACATAATAGAGCACTTACACAATTGAATTAAGAATAAACAAATCCAACTTCAAAGATAATCACAAGATTAAAGATGAAATCAAACTACAAGTATCTGCATTCCTCATGAACTTGTTTATGGGCCGTATTGCAATCCATGGCCCATAACGGGGGTCTAGTACAAAGATGCTAGAACTCTGGACTTCAAGTCTACGTCACACCCTCTACGACCCGTAAAGTGGTTTACGACTTGTGGGGGGGAGGGGGTTCATTTGATGAATCTTCAAAAAGTCCCAATCTCTGATCCTCAAGGTACAAACCATGTTCTACAACTCATAAATCATTTTATGACTAATCTACATGTTTGTAAAACCAACTTCAGAAAATCAACCTCTCACCGGAATTGTCCATGAAACCACTCTATGACTCGTAGAATGACCTACGGCTCGTAAAAGGTCTCATGTTGCATCAAATATCAGTGACTTTTGTATTTCTTCCCAAAATATAGGCCAACCCTGGAATCCTACAAATATAGAATAAAAACGCATAAAACAAACTAACATCGCATTGACAACACAAAAAAATCCAAGTTTTAAGCATCAAAAGTGTTGTATTTTGACAGCACATCAACACCTTCAACTTAAAATTATTTTTCTCCTCAAGCGACGGACTCAATCTTCATAGGTAATAAAATAACACACACATCAACCCAATATCATATATCATATCAATCTCAAACTTAGATACCCATGCCACTTTTTAAAAATAGAATTAGATAGACATCTAGCAAACTAGTACAAATTATTTCGTGTGGAAATACAACTATAATAAGTGAGGTACTATCAACAATCCACAGTCACTGAATAAGTCTAATGCTAACAATGCAATGCAAGTTCCCTCACAAAAAGAAGTACCTGATTTATCACTGAATGATGTTTTTCATATACAACCTTGGGACAATAAATCGCTCACACTCACAAAAGATATTTATTCATCATGCGTAAGACCATAGGCTTGCCCCTATACTCATTAAGACCTTTAACTACTCAGACTAGGATAACTTTAGGACTTTCTAGACTTATAACGTAGGCTCAAAGGACTTTGCTATGATACTTTGGGAACATAGTGATTAAGAAACGTCCTTGAAATTGTGTTTTCCTACACTTTTGCCCTACCGGCTTTGTTATTTCCATCTCATCCTCTCTTTCTCCTATTTCAAGCTTATCTGCGTGCTTTCTTTTAATTTTTCAGCTCTTTGCCTTTATTTTGCAATTTGTTTTTCTTTTCAACTCACAACTAAATCATCAATTATTTTTCTTGCACGCTATACATGATTTTCCCTTTTTCTCTGTATCACTAACTCTCCCCCTCATTTTTGTGTTTCACCCTTACACTAGCCCCATCAATGTAGGCTTTTGGCCTAAGTTGAGGTGCACAATATCCATCCTCCGAACCAGGGCCACTTTGTGTAGCCACCCTCAACTTAGGCTTTTTCCTCAGTCAAGGTGTACAATGTTCAAGGATCGACTAGGGCTAATTTCAAGATTTTACAACTAACAAGGCTAGCGTAATTAGGTGTTTGCGAATAATAGGTACATGTTAGGCTTAAACATTCCGCAAAAGGGATATGTTGAACTTTTGGTTAGTCATTTTATGCTAAGTGGGATTTTAAGAACAATGGCCTAAGATCCTTCCTAATCCAATTAATCTACAGTCTAACTTAAAGTAACTGGTGAAATTCTAAATTAACACGAAACACATGAATTTAGTAATTTAAAGCTCACATTCACACGGTACTAACTACATTATTAACAAAAGACTCTCAGATCATGCTTTTTATCTCAATTTCTCCTCACTTTTCCGAACAAACATTGTCAACACCCCTAAACATGCATAGTTACTAACTAAACTACTGATCAAAATTTTTGGTGGTATCATTTTACAAACAAAATACAAAAACATGCTATAAGCCACGGGTATTAGTACAATATGCAACAAATATTACCTAAACATCCTAAATGTGCCAGTCAACAAAAAGTAAATATCCATAGGGAAAAAGAGCACAGTCAAGAAATTTAAGGATAAAAAATTGAGGTATTTACGGACCCAAGCTACTCAGACTTCAGTGAGGTCCCTAACTACCCACACCCCATAAAAAGAGATGTGCATTGTCCCAAATGCACACAATTAAAGCAAAACAAAAAGGGGTAAAAAATCATCCCTGGGCACCTAAGAGAAAGTATCCATCTTGGGTTGCCTCCTAAGATTCTCCTGATATATTTCGCGACACAACATAGATAAATTGGTTACTCAGACTTCACCATTGCCCAGACTTCATTCTTTAAATCATCTGGCTGCTTCGTGGTCTGGCAGACATTGACAATAACTTCTTCGTCGTTTAAGTTGAACCTGAATTGATTGGCTTCCATATCCACTAGTGCTCGCCCAGTTGCTAAAAACAATCTTCCCGAGATGATTAGAATGTAAAAGTGGACTTTGAAATCTAGGATTACAAAGTCTGCAGGGAATATGAACTTTTCATCATTGAGCAGCACATCATATAATATCCCTACAGGCCTATCCGCCATTGACCATCAATAACTCCATGCTTATCAGAGTAGGGACTTCCAATCCTAGCTATTTGTAGACCGCAAGGGGTATTAGATTAATGTGAGCACCTAGATCACATAGTGCCCTTGCAAACTCCACATCTCCAATGGTGCAGGGTATGGTAAAAGCACCAGGATCTTCTCACTTCTGAACCAAGGATCTTGTAGCAATAGCACTGCAATGCTGAAGCTCTTAAGAGAGCTATTGACTCATAGTGTACTTTTTAGTAACAAGGTCCTTCATGTACTTCGTACGCCCTGGTATCTTCTCCAATGACTCAATGAGAGGGATGTTGATGGAGAATTGTTTCAACATAAAAAGAAAGTGCTTGAATTTTCCTTCCTTTTACCCCTTTTTGATTCTCTGAGGGAAGGGAGAAGGAGGCCTAGCAAAGGGCTTCACTGTCTGTGGCACATCAGCAGCTTCACTCACCCCTCCTTTCCATGATTATCTCCTATGTCTACATCCTTGGCTATAATTGTCTCCTCTTGGACCTCATCCTCATCAATTGGCATGGGAGGATCAATGGTGCTCTTTCCACCATGAGTAGTAACTGCCATACATTACCCTCATTCTTAAGATTCTGAATTATGTTGCTAGGAAGTATACCCCTCTAAAGTCGATTTAGTTGAGTCGACACTTGACCAAACTATTGTTCCATCAATTTGATAACCACAAAATGAGACTTAATTTACTTATTACTGCCTGAAATTTTCGATTTCATAACCCTCAAAGTCTTATCCTGTGTCTCAACTTTCTTCAACAAGCGATCAAATGTCTCATCAATTCTCGAACTACTTTTACCTGTGTTGGAGTTATGTGATCTCATATAGGGATAAATTCTGAAGCCATCTTTATGACCCTAATCTGCATTTCTCTATGGACCCCTGTTCAGATCATAGTATCCTCCGTAGGTGTCTCTAAAAGCTCCATCTCTATTGATGTTTCGAGCATGGTTTCCTTGATCTTGGTGCTAATATTCCTTGTTGGACCCTTGCACATCGGTCCGATAACCAACCGTCTGATTAGCAATAAAACATGTGTCATTCTCATAATAAGATTTATCATACATGGGTGCACGTGGAGGTTGATGAACCACTATATTGACTCTCTCTTGGTTCTGCTTCATCACCACCTCTATACTTGTGTGGATTCAGGCAAGTTCTTGCATAATTTCTTCGTTTATCTTTGCTTGCTCTGGACCAACACTGACAACACATGAACTTTTGGTAGATGCTTTTTCTCTCTTTCCCCATGCACGATTAGTCTTGACCACTCTCTCCATCTGTTCTGTTATCCTTGCGGATGACTAATCTAAGAACATGGCCCCTATGATAGTGTGAACACAAGCCTGGCTGTTCTCATCAAGGGCACGGTAAAAGATCCCCACCAAGGAATCGTCAACTATCTTTTGGTCTAGGACACTCATTAAGCATTTGGTGAACCGCTCCCAAGTAATACTGGCCGAATCCCCTGGAAGTTTCTCAAAGTTGTTGATCTGGTCCTTCAACTTGAGCTTCTTTGATCTAGGGAAGTACCTCTCCAAAAAGGCCTTCTACAAATTTGCCCAACTGGTGTTCGAACTATGTTAGACCTTAGATATCCATAATGTTGCATTGCCAGTAAGAGATAATAGAAGACATGAAGTTACACAACATCCATAGAAAAATTCTTTGCTCCCATCACACTTTTGCAGACAAATGCAACATTGTGTAGGTGGCTATGAGGATTCTCTAATGGTAAGCCTGCAAAGAACCCACGGTTTTGCAGCATCTGAAGCAACCCATTAGAGACTATGAGCTTTTTGTCTTCCGGTAGAGGGGGCAACACAATGGCTCTAGTCACCTCCATGGTCATAGGATTTAGCTTATATTGGTTCTATTGGTAAGAATCGACATTAATGTACTATGGTTGTGGAGGAATGTATTTAAGAGGAGGTGGCTTCTCACGATTAGTATTTTCATTCTCATTCCTATTCAGATTCACATTGTCCGCATTATTTGCATTATCTTGGGCCTTTCTTCGTAACGTACTTGTTATCTCTGAGTCAAATAGAGTTAAGGGTCTATCTTGACTTTATATATTTGACATACACTACACTTACACCCTCCAAAGGAAACAAAAACAACAAAAAACATAAAATGTGTGAAATAAGGATTAACACACAAATCACTATAAATTAACAAAGTCTAGTCCTATTCCCCGACAATGGCGCCAAATTCATGATGTCGCCAAAGTTACACCTCATTTTTGAGGATAAAGTAGTCATTATCAAGAAATAAAATCTAACATAGGTTAGGGTCAAACCCAAGGGAATACATAGACTCAAGAGAATTCAATGACTGTAATTTGAGTAGTTAACTGACTTACTTCCCCAAAGGGGGGAGAAGTTCACAATAATCAATGGAGAGATAAACCTAACACAAGAGTGAAATCAATATGGAGAGAAACTAGGGTATTGTGTTCCCCATGATTCCTTAACTTAGGATCATCGGGTAACCTAATTCTCTTCTAGTGTGTAGCATGCAGGACAGTAAATTAAGTTCACCAAGCCCTTTCGTCAAAGGTGAGAGGCAAATTTCACTATGTAACTTGGCCCATCTCCATAGTGTGCATTACTAACCCTTACCTATTAATCCCAATACAACCTCCCCTTGGCCTAGTTTTGTTAATCTGACAAGAACACATCAATCAAATCTTGTGAATTAATCTCTTTTCCTATTCATCACTACCTTGGTCCAGTCAGTAACACCAGGCGAATTCTAATGTTGGCCACCACTAGAAAACATGAAAAACGAAGAGTGTTAATGAATACATGCATGCACACTTTTCAAGAATTATGAATTTTTCGAATTTACCTTATTAGTTCATCATGGTTCTCACAACCCTAGTTGTGGATTTAGCTGCTCATACTTTCCGTAGATGAAAGTATGATTTGGAACAACATAATAGATCACTTACACAATTGAATTAAGAACAAGCAAATCAAACTTCAAAGAGAATCACAAAATTAAAGATGAAATCAAAGTACAAGTGTTGTCAATACTCCCTAATGTAATCTCACTATTTTCTCTCTCTAAGTTGGGTCAGCATGCCTCGCGAATTGGTTTTCGGGCCCTATCGCATTCCACAACCCATAATATTGGTCTCGTACAAAGCTGTTGGAATTCCAAACTTAAAGTCTATGACCCACCCTCTACGACTCATAAAGTGGTTTGTAACCCATAGGGGGTTTTCTTTTGATTAATCTTCAGAAAGTCCCAATCTCTGATTCTCAAGGTACGAACCATGTTCTACAACTCATAAATCATTCGACGGCCTATCCGCATGTTCATAGGACCAACTTCAGAACATTAGCCCTTCATTGGAATTGTCTACGAAACTAATCTATGACTCCTAGAATGACCTATGGTCCATAAAGGGTCTCATGCTACATCAAAAATCAACAAATTTTTTATTTCTTCCCCAAACCAAGGCCAATCCTAGAATCCTACAAATATAACACAAAAACACATAAAACCAACTAACATCGCACTGAGATCTTACAAAATTCCAAGTTTTAAGCATCCAAAGTGTTATATTTCGACAATACATCAATCATGTCGAGGTAGTGCTTGAACACCCTGTTCATAATGTCCACAAATATGGTCGGTGCTTTGGTGAGGCCAAAGGACATCACGATAAATTCGAAATGACCATACCTTGTCTTGAAAACCATTTTAGGGATGCCACTTTCTCTCACCCACAATTGGTGATAATTGGATCTCAAGTTGGGCTTGGAGAAATGAGTGGCCCCTTGTAGTTGATCAAAACGTTCATCTACCCTTGGGAGAGGATACTTATTCTTGATGGTGACCGTATTGATCTATTAGTAATCAATGCATATACGGAGTGGCCCATCCTTCATTCTTACAGATAACACCAGGGCACCCCATGGAGAAGGACTACATTTGATGAAACCCTTCTCAAATAAATCCTTTAGTTGCTGCTTTAACTCTTTCAATTCTTCGTGAGCCATTCTATAAGGAGGCATTGAGATGGGCTGAGTATCAGGCAAAAGATCTATGCCAAAGTCTATATCCCTTTCAGGAGGGACACTCGATAACTCATCTAGAAGACATTAAGGAACTCACTTATAACATCTAGACGACATTAGGGAACTCACTTACAACCGTGATGACTCAAGAGAAGGAACATTGGAAGCGACTTCATGCACCCTCACCAAGTGGTAGATACACCCCTTGGAAATCATCTTGTAGGTCGTAACGAAAGAAATAATTGACCCCTACATGAAGAGTTGCTACCCTCCCATTCAAGAACTATCTCATTAGGGAATTGGAATTTGACCCTACGGCTTCTACAACCAATGGAAGCATAGGAGAAATTCAACCAATCAATCCCTAAAATTACATCGTAGTCTACCATGGAGAGCTCAAAAAAATCACATGCGATCACATTATGAAGAATAGAAATGGGACAACCCCTATAGACCCTTCGAGCTATGAGTGACTCACCCACATGGTTACTCACCTCATATGGTTTATGGAGGACTTCAGGACATGTATGAAACTTATATGAAAACAATGGGGTTACAAAAGGTAAGTTTGATCCTGGATCTAAAGTGCATATGCATCAGAATCATAAACTCGTAAAAAATCAGTGACCACATCTGGGGCATACACAACCACTTGACATCAGTAAAGGTTTAGAATCAGTTGGCCGTTGAGGTATCTTATGCTCGACACCTCTGGCCCTAGGGTCTTGTGCTGCAATTTCTACAGTCAATAGCATGGTGACCAGGCTTTCCACAAGTAATATAGGCATTAGACTAGGCTAAGCATTCTTAATTATGGGGCCTTCCACACTTTGAGGAACATCGGACTTTGGGGCAACCACTTTGTCCCTCCGGGTAGGAGGACCATTGGTGGATCCTTTCCTTGGGCCACATTGAGATTTGTAGCCACCACTCCTTTGGTAAGTGTAGTTCCAACCATCCACATGAGCCCACTTGGAGTCTTTTTCCCTTTCTCGAAGCTTCTCTTCTTCAATTTATTCAGTGTAAGTCATTTGGTGGGAAATATCCATATCCTTGACCAACATCGCCATCTTGCATTCTTTGGAGACTAACTAAAAGACACCCAAAATGAATTATCTCATGCCAACCCTCAGATTCACGATTATTAATGGAGCATACTTGGACAATTTGCTAAACTTGAGGGCATATTTCCTCACACTCTTGCTCCCTTGCTTCAAGTTGATGAATTTTTGGACCATTGCCTCCCTAAGCTTAATGAAGAAGAACCGATCTTGGAAGGCACACTTAAATTCATCCCAACTAATGGGACTCACTTCTTGACCTCTATTATTGACCCACTACTCATACAAAATCTTGGCGACTCCTTTACATATGTAAGCCACCAATTGGCTTTGTTCTCTAATGGCACACCCATAATCACCACAACCGATAGGTCTCTTCAATAAACTCTAAAGGGTCTTCATCCGCCTTTGACCCTTGAAATTCTGGCAGGTTCACTCTCATAAAGTTACAGACTCTGGCAGTTGGGGTAGGCGCTCAGGAAGGTACGACTATCACCCCGTTGGCTTGGTTATCCAATGGTTGGGCTAATGCCGTGACAAAAGCTCTGAACTACATCCAACATTCCCTCATCCTTTTGGAGTGGCGGGACTTGTTGTTTTAGAGTGCCTCATTGATGGGGATCTAGAAAGAAAAAAAATTTCATCAATAATTAACGGAAAAACCTTACTCAACTCTAAGGCATGACATTGAACCGAAGACTTTCCTAAACCGTCTTATATCTTCTCATTCATGATAGTGGAACGCTTTACAATATTGAATAAGACTCTTTGCTACTGGATATGCATGGACATCCGACGAACATTTTAAAACCTCGTTCTCTAATACCAAGTTTGTAACGACCTGAACTAGGTGTCTAATCATCACACGGTAAATGAGATACCCGGAGGCACCTCACCCAAGCCATCTAAGCATCTCAAGCATTAATAGGTAATAAGTAGAAACATATTGCGAAAAATCATGAGGGAAATGGGCTATGGGCCATCTCTTGAATTGAAAAAATATTAAAAAGAAGGTAACGTAGAAAACATCATCTGTCCATAAGCGTACCACTAATATATACTAATAGAAATGACAAGATCGGTTTCCATCAAATGGAAAGAACATCCAGAGTGGATAACATAGAAAGTAAAAGCCTCAAAAAGGTCATAAATACATTGTTTAAAACTGAAAATACATGAAGAGTGGAAAATATGAGAAGTACTTGCCCCTATATGGTTAAATCATGCAAGAAAATATGCGTAAGTTTGTTAGAATGTACAAAATATGTGAGATGCAATGCACGGATAAAACTGTAATGCCATCATAATTAAACATAACATATAGATATATATAAGGTTAATGAGTCATGAAATAAGCTTAAACATGCACAAGAAATATAGCTTGGACCAAAATAAGACAACAGATATTAAACACTACGGATTCAAGACATATCATAGGATCATATAAACTTGTGGGAATAGACCATAACCAACAATAAGAGCATATGAGATACTACATGAAACCTAATGAACTCCTTCCATTGGGAAAGGGCCAATGCACTTCTTCTATTAGGAAAAGGTGAATCTACTACAAAGGTAGATATCCACAACATAGTAACTTTACAATTGTGTCTCATATATCTTTGTGACCTACATGGATCCTCTAGCGTAGCCTATAAGGCTCCTATGGTGGCACATAGTTAGGAATATCGAGATTCAGCTTCAATGGATCACGACTGACTAGAGGGATGTGTTCCAATATCTAGTCCTCTCGGTGCTAAGTTATCCCACGAAAATCTTTTAAAAACACATACTCTTAGAATCACAAGTAGCAATCATAGGAGTAGCTCGAACTTTAGAATCTTCTAAAGAAATTTCTTTAAGAAGGAACATTGAAATCACCCAACCTTAAAGATGTCAAAACCCATCATGGAATCAACGCCATACTTCAAGTACTCATATATTTTACTTAGATAAATAGACGTTGAACTTTGTGAGTATCATATAATGACAGAAGAAGCATGCAATCATTATAAAAATGCTTTTAGAATTGAGAAACTTAAAGTAAAGATAAATATCATAATAGTGGACTCTATGGATGAAAGGATACCAATAAATCAACTAAAATACCTGGGGAACTAGAGAGAACAAAAAAGTTAAGGCCTCGAGAAACCCTAGCTTGTTCTTAGAATTTTTTGAGGACCTTTTTTTCCTTAGAGAATTTAAGAATATAGAATGAAGGAAATCAACACTTTTAGGCTATTATAAGCTCCTTCACTGTCCCCAAAATGACATGGTTTTTAATTGGAATTGATGGTCATGATTGAATTACCCCTCATTAAAAATTATTGGAAGCCATCTACGAGACCCCAACTATAGGCCATAAAATGACTTACGAGCCATAAGTCCTTTCGTATGATGGCTCACCTGAGATTCCTGAAATATGACTTTTGCTAAACTGGAATCCATGAAAAATAGGGCGAGCCGTATAATTACTTATGGGCCGTGGTTGGAATTGTAGAGTCCTACCACACTTAGTCAAAGTTTCACCTTGTATCTAACCTCTTTATATGAACCTTATATAGGTCGTATCCATTCCTATGGGTCCTTCGATAACTCTCAAAACATTATGGCCTGTGATTGGGATCCCACTCACGAACCTATCCACGATTCGTACAATACAGTATGAGTCGTATCTTGGTCCATGGGTATCCCCACACTTGGAAAGTTTTCCCCTTCCTGAAGTTCCATTTTTTAAGGATCATACCTACGAGCCATAGAGCAACTCATGGGTCATAAACTATCATGTAATCTAGTTTTCAGTTATTTTCCAGGTTACATTTCTTGCACTTTAGGCTATAGAACTATAGGATCGTTACAAATTCCTAGGTATGTATTTAATCGGTTAAGGTTTTATCTGCCTTATTATTATAAGTCTTTATTTGATTTCTCTAAATTCTACTTTTACTTTTACTAATTCTATCTGAAGGTCTTGTAGGGTGTTTATGTTCTTTAAACTTCTTAATATATCATCTATATTAAATGATTTAACATTATATTTATTAGACTCTTTTTTCTTATAATTCAGGTCTTCTATATGGTCAATTATGTCTAAACTACTTTTTTATTAATACAAGTAATAACATTCATAGAGTGGTTACTCCTGGTACGAGTTGTATGGCACAACCAAAAATTGGGTTACAAGTAGAGAAGAATAAAATGGAGCAGAAACACCCACACGACATGCCATACAAAATCCCAAAATCTAGAGTCATGAGTAAAGAATCATCTAAAGTAGTACAAAAGTGTAAATACATATGTCTTAAAGGATAGTTAAGACTTTTCTCATAATATCTGATACAAAGTCTGAATAGAAAAGTAAAGGAAATCCCAAGGACTTATGGCGGCTCAAAGTCTGAGCCTCACCAGAAGGATCTAGATGGAAGTGAACAAGATCAACTAGAGTGAATCAGCTACGATATATGGGTTCCTATACTCGATCTGCAGGGAGGAAATAGAGAAGGGGTGAGCACACCAAAGTGTACGTAGTAGGTTTAATCGACTTGGTATGAGAAATCAAACAAGTATGTAACAATCAAGAATCCTAACACCTAGATCCAAAAAAGATAGTACACAATAATGTATACATAAATGAGAAAAGATAAGATATCCAACATAGCTGATGGTACAAAACAATAAGAGTTGCAAATGCATTACAAGAAAGTCTCGTAAAGTCCTACATCAAGTACCTCTCAACCTTGCCACCTACTCATGGTCAAGGATGTTACCATGTCTCAGCCTTGCCACCTGCCCATGGTAAAGTATATCACAATATCTCAACCTTGCCACCTGCTCGTTGTCAAGTATATTGTAATGTCTAAACCTTGTAACTTGCTCGTGGTCATGTATATCATAATGTCTCAACCTTGCCACCTGCCCATGGTCAAGGGGTGTAAAAAGTATGGGTCTCGCTCTTGCTTCCCGCTCAGGTCAAGGAGTGGTACGAATGCAACATGAAATGAATGGAAGCTGCAAATGCCAATCCAGATATATAGATAATGTGATCACATCATGATGAGAGTACTAATGCATAAACCTCATATAATCACAAAAAGTTAAATTAAGTACCACCACCGGAGATACAATGTAACATAACATCTCATATAGCCAAAAACGTATGAATGATCAAGTATGCCAACCGTATCAGACCACACTCATCCCCACCAAATATATATGTCACAATTATAACAAAACACAAGTATAACAGTGATATCGGACCTCACTCGTCGCCACAAGATGTACATAAGCTCATTAAGTGTCTCACAAGTCATCATATGTCACAACATTACCTAAATAGTATCATGAGACCCCACATATCACAATAATATCCCAAAGGTTCTCAATTCACAAGCTCTTCATCCAAATTTATCATAAGTATTGCAATTAATCATAATTCGGCCTAATCGAAATCACAATTCCATCAATAATCCACCATATCAACACAACTACTCAAGAATAAGTCTACATCTCACGATTATAACATAGACAAGTCCAATAGCTCAAATCAAACACCATAAAGGTTAGTCGAATCTACCTTGATGCTGAAACTTCACTTGGACAAGCTTTCAATCAACTCAAGTCTCCAAATGATCACCAAATCAATAGTCCCTATCAACAATAGATACTATGCATCAAGAGATGAAGATTGATACACATATTGGCTTGAATTAGGCTTAGGGGCAAAATAGTAAAATTTAAAGCTTAAATTTGAAGTTCTCGAATCTGGAAAATAATTTTAAAATCAACTTTTACGCAAAAAATGGAGTTCATGTGTGAAAATTTCACAAAAATCAAGCTCAAATTGAATAATAAATCAACCTTTTAATTTGAAAATCACAGTCTGAAAATCCCCAACTTTTGGGTGTTCAATATCATGAATTTAAAGACAATTGTCAAGATAAAATTCATGAAAAATGATTTGTTTGGTGTTAGAAATATTTACCCAACAAAAATCTTCGAAAACCTTTCTTCAAAATTTCCTCGAAGAGCTTGGAAGTTAGAAAATGGATTAAAAATGGTGTTTCTCGATTTTTAATTAGTCCAGGTGTAAAAACTACTTCGCGATCGTGGTGCCCATCCTACAAACGCAACGACCAAGTAGGTCACAACTCGGCAACGCAGGACACAATCCAGGAACATGGAGCACAGCAGACCCAAATTCTACGTGAAGGGGAAGGCTTCTCCACGAAGGTGGAGAAGAAATTCACCTGCACGAGAGATCAGCAAAAACCAGCAACCCAAGCCCAATTACCTACTTGATATGGGCCCGCGAAACTCATCAAAACTCAGAATTTCACAAACCAAATATATATTCATATGAAAATCATCAATCTGGGCTCAACGGGATCATCAGAAAGCAGATTCAAGGCCTCCGCGCCACATTTACCAATGCAACCCAATAAAACTAGTTTAAAACTCAAAATAACCAAGCTACCCTTGGCAACTCCAAAAATTATTACGAGACCATTCCTAGCATTAGTTTTACCATCCTTAACTACTATAACTATCGAAATTTTAATATGAGCTTCAAAACTCCAAATGTTAATTCTGGAAATGACTAAAATCACAACTTTGGGCCTAAAAACCTCATTTTAGCTCTAAATTTAGTTCTCTAGCAACTCATAGTTTAGTTTCGACGTTCGAGATCTAATGGAATCGACGGATCTCCGATCTGGCACTCAAAACTCAAAATGCTACAAAAATTCCCTTTTTCAACAATTTATTCAAAAACGCCAAAACTCATATTTTTAACTTTTGAAACTCGGAATTTCAGTTACAATCATTCAAATAGTTAAAAATAGGCCCAAAGAAACTTACCAAAGGGTACAGCAATAATTTTTATAGATAAGTCCAAAAATTACCAATCATGTCAATACATTCTACCACCACCACATTCACAATTATTATCTTAATTATATGATGTACCAGACTAGTCAGTATCACTAGAATTCTCTTTAGAAGAGAAGGTTTTCTCACCTTTTTCAAGGGTTGAATATAAATTATTTTTACTTCATTCTCTAATCTAACAAATTTATTTCATCTTTCCTTTTATTAGGTACATGACAATCTCTTGCTCTGTGTTAAAACTTTCCAAAGTTCCAACATTTATTAATATTACTACATTCACTTTTATTGTATGATTTAGATTTTTTAATTTTTTTTATTATTGTTTTATTTATTTACAAACCTTTTAGTAATTTTGGCGGATTGTATATCCAAAGTCTTGACAGAAACATCCCAATTCCTTTTGAGATGTTTTACTATATCTTTTTAACTGATATTTAAGTTTCATATTTGTACATAAATCTAATCTTATCACATTTATAAAATTTATATTGTAACCATAAGGTAATTGATGATAGGGAATTTTTCTATCAAATTTATCTTTTAATGTTTTTCGAACCTTTTCAACACATAATGTTAGTAAACCACTAGTAAATTTTTCTTTCCAGTAATGATGATTACAATATTTTCTAATAAAAACTTTATTAAGGAAAACACTTTTATATCATCTAAAATCTTCTAACTTGTGACAAGATAGATTAGATAATATTTCTAAACTCCTATCTTGGAAAAGTTGTGGTTCACCTATACAATGTTTAGCTATACTAGAAATTAAAGTAGTAGCAACATCTTCAATATTTTGATTTTCTACTATTTATCTTTTGGACTCAGTCTTAATAGCTTGGATAATACTTGTAGCATTAGTCAATTTTTGCGTATCATCTTCTATGAGATAGGTTTCCCACCAATTTCTTATTGTACATTTAAATCCAACTATAACTAGCATGAAAACTTGTTTATTTGATATATTTTTTATTTTATATGCTTTAATAACCGTTCCCATGTCATGTAACTTCTTATATATTTGATGTTCAGCTAATCCATCAATATTCCACTCTGCTATTTCTCTTCCAGAGTGTGAAGTATGAGATAAACACTCATTTTCTTCATGCAGCATATCCGAAAAAGAGGGAATCTTATAATAATTTTTCCAGTAGTGTAACTAGAGCTGAATTTATTAATATCGTTATTATTTTATGATAGAATACTAACAACTTTATTATCTCCTGAATTTTAATTTTTTATTAATTATTTCTGTAAGACCATCTATGATTTCAGGTTGATTTTGAAGTTTGGAGAATTTATCTTTAGAAAATTCGAGTAGCTTAAATATTGGATGAGTTTCTAATTTTTTATTTTTATCACTGTAAGAGGGACTTGGAAAATCCTTAATAACTTATTATTATCGGCTTCAAAAATTTGATTGGAGACTACATATAGTAGTTGGTTTGTATAATTATTTTGTTGTAATGTTTTATTTATTTCTTTATTTATGGGATCACCGTTAGTGTCTTCTATATCCATCCTAAAAGCTGAAGTAGTGACTATTCTACTGTCTATGGGTAGAGTATTTTGTTCTAAAGGAGAAATTTTTGATTCAACAACCTTGTTATTAGCAGTGTACAATTTATTAACAAGCATATTTAACGACTCTTGTTGGTTATCCAACTTACATATATATTCAAACCATTTGAAGAATTCTATGTTACATCTTAATCTTTTCATATCTTAGCACAACTTTTCTCTAAAAGTTATTTTTATCTAAGGAATATTTTAGTAAATACCAGTGTCTTTTTATAAAAGTTTCTGCACTAACCGATAGTTTATCAAGATATTTAAAATCTTGTTCAAAGTCTTGTCATATATTATTGTACCGACACATTGTTTAAGAGAAACCTAGCTTCGACCGCGAGCCTAAAGACACTGCATGGGCTTAGCCGCTCTTACTCATACCCTTCTCGACTTACTTGGCTCTGATACTAGCTTGGGGGATGGATCGGGTTCTAGGACAGATAACTATGAAAAATTGGGCAGAGTTACAGGTAGGAGCAAGGGCATATAAATTTTTAAATAAAGCTAAAACAAAATAATAATACTTGAATTAAATTTAACAAGAACAAATCAAAAATAGTATAACAAAATTTAAACTTTAAAATAGTAAATCAAAATAAGAGTAGAGAAAATATAATTACAAACTTTTAATTTTTATTGTGGGAAGTGAGAGAGAGACAGTACAAAGGAATTGGAAATGGAAAAGTGGGAAAAGTGGGAGAGCGTACGTAGTAATTTCTGTTAGGGGCAAGTGATTGCATGTCTTTTATAGATACAAGTTGAAAGCCTTAAATAAGCCTCTGAAAATACTGATTAACTTCTAACATACATTACCTATTTTACAAGTGTGCTTACACTAATACACACTCTATGTTGTACACGTAACTATAATTATTAAATGTAGCTGAAAATTATTACACGTGTTGATAATATTACACGTAGCTGAAAAACTATCTTCGTAGCTGGCATGTTTATCCTTTTGTGGCGTGTTTATCTTTTTGTCTGCGGGGTTCGCCTTTTTATTGGAATGTTGTTGTTTCCTTCTTCTTATTAAAGAAGATGTATTACATTCTTACTCTGTGTGTCTAATAATTCCACTATCTTCTCAGAATTGGGATATTTATCTAAATATGAGAAGGCTTCTTTATCATGACTCGGTTCCCAGTCATAATAGATCCTACTAGATCCCACCTATAGGAAATCCAATTACCCAACCCTAGGATACCAGTCCTAGTTTTCTAGTCCAAACCACAACCAATATAACAATATACATAATGGAAAACTACCTAGACTTGGAAATTAACTGTACAGAGCTACAATAGACATAAGGACATATCATACACATATATCAATAATCATAAAATATACAAAACTAGGAGTGCACCTTTAAATACATAACTATACTATTCAAGGCCAATGTTTAGAAAGCAAAAGGCACCATTACAAGGAAGGAGATTGCGACAAAGCTAGAGCTGTTGGTGCTCACCCAAAAGAAAATCTCCAACTCAGCAATCACGACCCGTACGTGGACCTGAACTATGGGAAGATGTAGAAATATAGGGGGTGAGTACCAGAAAGGGCACCCAGTAGGCATCATCGGTGGATTGAGTGAAATAGTAAACATATATTAAGCCGAAATGTAAAGAGAACTGCAGAAGTGTATCAAAACGAACTCATATCGAGGTATAAGCATGCCTGGAAACCCTCTAACCACCACCAAGTCAACCAAGAAGATGAACAATGATAACTGAACCAACCCAAGTGATCACCACAATAACTTGAACCATCGGAAATGTTGAACCTCGATACCACTAATAAAAACTGCATAGGCTCATACCACAACTGCCCCTAATAAAGGCATAGTGTTGTACGCAAGTGCAAGGCCCTAATATTTATGCTTGTATGCCTAGAGAGAATGTAGGTGATGACACTCACAACCTAGGTATTCCATAATCTCAATCCAAATCACACAATTGTAACTACCAACTCATTCAGATACAACCAATATCCCATCATCAAATGGAGAGAACCAGCGCACAACATCTATCAACAATATTTAGAAGTGTATATATATGCCAAATCACCATACAGTCAGGCTCAATAAAGGCCAATATACCATAACCTTGTCAATCACAAGTGCCCATAGTAAACATTAATAATCAAAGTCTATACTAAGTATCTTGGACAACTAGGCCCAACAAAGTCATATCTATACCAAAATTAGGCCACAACAAGACATATAGTCAATGCACAGTCTCTTGGTCGTCATATCTTAGTAGAAACAGTCTATACACATTCATACAGATGTGAGTCAACTCAGAACACATGCCTGTCTTAGGGCACTAGATCATATTCGGTCCTTCTGAGGCCCCTTTATTATCTAAAGCAACTCATAGGGCAGCATCGACATAACCTAAGATAAGGTCTAAGAGGCTAGATAAAGGGAAAGATGCCACCTACCCAAAATCATATCAAAGCCGAGCTGCTATCAAGTATTTTTCACAACACAACAATGCTGCGGCCCACTAATAATGTGCCCTTCATTAAACAGGGTACTAGTTCTCAGGACTAACCCATATAGCGAGTGTTTCATCACAGATAACCCAGGAAGCGTGAATGATATAGCCTGCACCTGGCTACAAGGGTCACACTCTTGTCTCTAACCTGCTAGTAGCTCAATAGCAACACCTCTCACATTACAGAATGCAAGGCTCTCTTAGGGTTGCACCATATCCATTCCTAGAACATAGTGTGTTTCTATAGTCACTAATAAGTAGAACACATACATAATAAATAAAAATGGTATATAGGATCATATAAGTCAGAGGGCAAGATAGAATCATGTTTGAATAGGAAATTCTACCATAAGTACTCAAAACGAATAGAAATAACCATAGCCGCATCATGCATATACATATTAATCAGATATAGCTACGAGATTCAGCACATAGGGTAGCATGTAATCACAGGTTAGCCTTAATAGCTAAAACATTTATGTAGCCTCAGACCACACACACATACAAAAAGAGTCAAGCTCAGTGTACATACTTGTCACATGTTCGCAGCCCAACCAGCCTTTTACAGGCCCTCTCGTAGCAAAATCATATAAGAATTCAACTAGTATAGCAACTACAGATAACATAACCCTGAATACAACAACTATAGTCCCATATCAACATATATTACACATGAGGATTCATAACAAGCTATTTAAAACATAAATCCCAAAGCTCAACCCGTTCATAGTACATATATACACATTCCAACTCAAATATGCAATATTTTAGCTTAGTCTAAGGTTTAGAGAAAGCCTAGCCTACCTGGCATTCGACTTCTCTTGCTTTGAGTCAATTCCACAAAAATTTTCCCATCCAAATTGTTTCCTGATGTTGCTCAATTGTTAAAATAAAATCTACAAGATATATACGATCGAATTGGTTGTAAAATCTCGAAGAATGGGCGAAAATACGTCAATCAAGTGTAAAACGGGGAAAATAGAGCCCATGCCCGAAATCCCAAACCAATTCCCAAAAAGTAATCCCCACATCACCCTGAGTCTACAACAAAATTTTTGGCCCGAAACGGACCCCAGAAGACCAAGAAAAGGCCCAATTTCCTCTAACCCCTCAATTTCCTTTTTTGTCATTTTAGGCTCGATTGGACTCTGATTTTCATGAACTAACTATGTGATCATATGGATTTAAAAGTTTCAGATCCAATGGTTCAAAAGCTTCCCGTGATAATGTGAGGGTCCCACGTTTTTATGCGCAACTTTTAATGGAAAGCCCTGGGCGGTCAAATCGCATCTGCACATCCTTAGTATTAAACAATGGGTCATCCTAGATCAAAAGTAATGTTCCAGAGCCAACCATGCTATAAAAATTCTTTCCCAGGGCATGGTCCGCGAGGTGATTGACTAGGTCAACTATTAACTGATTTTGGCGGCAAAATTTGCTATCCACGATATAATTGCACCGGGCATGCTCTTAGCCCAATATGACAATTCTAGAGCTAATGGAATCGTCAAAATTTCATTCCAAGGCCATTTACTAGGACTTAACCCAAAAATTTTATTGTAAAAGTATAACTCCCAGTTAACTCAAAAATCCACATAACTCTCGAATAACCCGACCAATAATCACCCAAATAATCCCAATGTCTCTATACACATGCTCAAATCAACATAATAACTTCAAAACCATAGAAATAACCCAGAGGTCCACTACAACATCCCCTACTAATAAGATTTTTCTCCGCAAAAGTACGAATACAAGCATACCTTTAGGCTTTAGTCCATACCACACGTATATCAACCATAAACACAATTTTGTATCCTACAATATTTCCATTACCACCCTCACTATGAAGAAATTCCACCACCCGTATATATATAACAACAACTGCTATGACAATTCAACAACGAGGTCTCAAGAATCCACTATTTGTCCTATTTGCTTAATCAGCTGACAAGTCACAAGGATTAATCGGCTAGACATACTTGTCCTTGTCACATCACCGAATGTTCAAATAAACATGGTTGTTCTTAATTGTACTCATGGTTTACATATACGACTTTTACTCTATTCTTGGTTTCCTTATATAAGTGATTCCCACAATAAACCATAAATGACCCACAAGCTAACCAAATAACTACGGAAAATAGCTAAAATGCTCTCATTCACATGTAGGGCCAAAACCTCCTTCCCTTGCTGTCCAATCCACCTGGAATCATCACCAAACACTCATTAATGTTGCAAATAACCAATGGGCCACCCACTCAAAAGGTTCTCTATACTTCCATTCATACCCAGACATTCGTATCTCAATTCTCAAACATGATCCTCAGTAGTTATTACCATTCAACCCCCATTCTGTAGCATTTAACTAGCAACCCTTTGCATGATCCACATAAGTCACCAAAATTAATAATATGTAGCATTGTAGTCATCCCAACAACCACAATCATCCTCTCACAATGGCCACAAAAGATCCAGGTAAAACCCCAAGAATCTCCTCTACAACAACCTCCCTTAACAATATCAAACAATCATCTAACCCAACAAAATCATACTACGATACATGTAACTCATCCGGAATACACTGGTGTAACATCAATACATGAAAAGCAAAATATATAAATAAACAAGCTAATGGTAGGGGTAGCTTAGATGTAACCAACCCAACTCATCTCAGAACCTCAATAGGGATGGTATATCACGACCAAGCTCACTTCGCCTTGCAACCCGCATGACTTTTCCTAGGGGTGACACCCTTAGGACAACTCTATCCTAAATTTCAAACTGCACAAACCGATGTTCATGGTTAACATAACTTCGGGTGCAGACTTGGATCTATCCTATACTCTAAACCCTGACTAAGGCACCCTGTAACAAGTCTATATTGTACAAGCTCAACTCTGTAGGCTCAAACTAGCTAACTAGAGTACAAAATCGGCAACTAAATCATAGAGACAAGTCAATCCTCCTCTAGGGCAACATCAAAACCTAGGCCATCAGACAATATTTGTAAGGACCTGGATTTTTTTTCAAGCGGCTTTACGAGATCTCTTGGTACTGTCCCGAGCAAAATTACCAGGCATTGCTCCCCGAAAGGCCCACACAGGCCATGTGAAGCCACACAGACTGTATGGCCTCTCGGTGAGGGACACTTGGTCCAGCTCATGAAAGGGGAACTTGAGACTGGGGAAATTTCAGACCAAGTAAGGGCACACGGCCACTCATATGGTCTGTGTGATGTGTCACGTGCCGTGTGGCCCTCCGTGTAACTCGCTACGTAAAATTTTTCTAAGTATGGATGTATCATCTCGTAACTTTGTAGTGCGAAAAATATTTCAAGTACTATCACATGGTCCATGCCACGACCCGTGTAGCGTTACATGGGTCGTAAGGTTATCTGTGTGGTACCCCTTAGCCTCGAATAAATTCCCAGTGTTGGCTCTATGAAATTGTCTAAGTCACAGTTCATGGTCACTGTTCACGGTCCGTGTGACTCCTCACTGACTGTATAGGCAACTGCATAGACCTGACGATTCCAAGTTTTTCTCGTTTCATTAATAGTGTTTATGTAATTTCTGTTTATTTTAATTATGAATTATGACCTTCTACCTATCCTAAAGCCCTAATTAACATCCCTCTTAATTCATTCTCCTAAAACCTTCTACCCCTTATAAAGTCAGCTCCCAAATACTCTCTACTCTCCCCTCTTAAGATTCAAGGCTAGGGTTAATTGAAGTTCAAATTCAAGCTAAGTACTTCCCCAAATTCTACTCCTTAATCTAGTATATGATATTTCTTCTTGGTCCTTTTCAATCAAAAAGACCCAAGACTCCTATCAATTGATTTCATAAATTTTAGTCTACTTTCAATATGGGTTTTCATTATTTATTAAATCCAATTGGCGTATGGGCAGTACTCTACCTATGATTTCAATTCACTTTGATCACTATTATGATGATTTACATTGAGTTACGAAGTTATGAACATGCATGTCTCCTTTGAAGTAGATTTATGCATGGGTGATCTATATTACGATTTATATGTGGATTTATTTATGGATATCCTCAATTTAATTTTTATGACTGGTTTAAACTTGAATCTATATTGTCCATAGTAATCTCACATCATGCATTGTATTTGCATTCATGCACCATGGTTTATATAGAAATTATGAAGTGGGTTAAGCCCAATTATGTTTCATAAAACGGTTATGATATGACTTTGGTAAGGTATTGGTTATGACAAGAATGTGATCACATACATGTCAATGATTATGGCTGTTTGAGCATTTGGGTGCTTGCATCATTCGGGTATATGTTGATGAGTTATTCCTTGCATGAGCATTATGATCATGATTCATGATTTGGCATTTGAGCCTAAATGTTCATTGAACGGTTTGAAGTGAGCATTGTATCTTTTGAAAGCACGTATATGTATAAGTATTCATGTGATATGTTACTGAATTAGCACCGATGGATTGAGGGCATCAGGGCTATCCCCAAGGACCAGGTCATAAAGAATGGTTATTCACGTATTATGTTTATGATATGATTATGGAAAATTCTTTCAAAAAGTGTGATCATAAGGAAGGTGAGCATCCACAGAAAAGCATGGTCGTATGGTGTAATATAGATTACCTTTGGAAAGTAATCTTCTCCTACGGATGGGAGGTCTTTATTGGACTAATTCATGTAATAGCTCGCATGGATTTGATTTGTCGGTTATAGTCAATCCCCACTATATATGAGCATTGTTGAATTTCATGCGGCATATATTTCATGGTATCTCATATATATTTTCATTGGATATATGATTCTTTCTATATTATTTGACCTTGTCATCTAACATTGAAATGTAGGTTGGGTAAGTCATATGCATTGCATGTCCGCATACATAGTACATTCAAAGGTACTAACATATACTCTATTTCTACTTGATTTTTCCATGTAGGGGCCGAGCACTTCGAGTATCAACTGTTTGATGAGTAGTCCAATTCATAAGAGTATTTGTAGTGAGTCCCATTCTACAAGGACAAGCCATCTTTCTTTACCTTTACTATCTTCGAGTTCCTTTTTCATTTAAGGGTGATCCCAGAACATGTCCAGGCCCTTGTTCCATTTTGAATAGAGGCATTTGTTCAATAATATGTAGTCTCTTTTGAAATTCGCTTGATATGCATTGTATCTGGCTTATGTATTTGTTGGATTGATACATGGGAAATTCGTGTTTGATTGTATGCATATTTTGGTGTGGAAATGTGGAAAGTCCCTAGCCCAGTATTGTCCCCATAGCGTAAGTCCTACTCTCCCGCCCATTAGAACTATGTGTTGCTATTTGCATGTCCTTCCTAAACCAATGATGTAGATTTACATACTTGAAGCTTGCTTGGGGACTCTCGGGTTCCCGTTCACCATGTCACATCTAGGCCCTAGTCCCAAATCGTGACAAAAGATGGTATCAGAGCCCTGGGTTTATAAATGGTCCTTGGAGTCCAACATGTTAGGTCAAGTGGAGTTCTATTCATGGGTGTAAAGTGCACCATGCTTATGAGTGGGAGGCTATGAAGGCGTTCTAGGAATCCCCTCACTTCTTCATGCATTATGTCATGCTATGGCTAGTATACTTGGTTCCCTTATCTTGATGGTGTTGTTGCTCCATTTCAGAAGATTCCTCGAGGAAGACCCCTCCAACCAAGGCCGGTTCGGCTAATGAGGAGCAGGCTCCTTAAGGGCCTATAGATAAACCCATCTCAAATGGTGATTTCCGTACAACCTTTACCATGCTTGCCCAGGTGGTGAGCTCTCAGACAAGGCATGCTAACCTGCCACCACATCCTATGCCTGCCATTAGAGTGAGGGATTTCACCGAGATGAATCCTCTGGAGTTCCAGGGTCAAAGGGTGATGAGAATGCTCAAGAGTTCATTGAGGAGCTTACCAAGATACTGAACGTCATGGGTGTCACCTCTGAAGCGAATGCTGAGTTGGCTACCTACCAACTTAATGATGTGGCTCAGGTGTGGTATGCTCAATGGTCTATGGAAAGGGTTTGCGATGTTAGTTGGGAAGAGTTCAGATTTATGTTCCTTGATTGTTCTTTCCCCTTGGGCTTAGGGAAGACAAGATTACTATGCTTATCAACCTCAAGCAAGGAGGTATGAGTGTAAAGGACTATGCCCTCAAATTTACAAAGCTTTCCAAGTATGCTCCGTCAGTTGTGGTTGACCCCCTTGCAAGGATGCACAAGTTTGTTTTGGTTATCTCTAATTTGCTTGAAAAGGAATGTCGTACTTCTATGCTCATACGATATATGGATATTGCCAGACTCACTGGGTATGCAGAATAGATCGAAGAGGAGAAACTCAAGGAAAGAAGCATTCACGATCCCAAGAGCACCCATTTTGATGGTGGATTTTCTGGTTCTCGAAGTGGTGGCTTTTTGTCACTTCCAATAGGGTCAAGGTTTTGGTACTTGGGTTGCTAATGATTGGGTACCTCCTCGCAAGGCATCGGTTGGTGGCGGTCAGGGGTATCCTTTGTGTGACTAGTGTGGAAGGCCTCACGCGAGAGTGTGTTGGAGGGAATCGGGTGTTTGCTATGGGTGTGGTGATAAAAATCACAAGGTTTATAACTGTCCTAAGAATTCCCGTAAAGGACAAGGTAGGTGGCCCAAGGTGAGCAAGGTCAACAGAGAGCTCCCCAAGGTGTTGCCCCAAAGAACAATCGGCTCTATGCATTCCTTGCCCGACAAGATGTCGAGGAAGCTCCGGATGCCGTGAAGGGAATGTTAAAAGTCTTTGATTTTGATGCCAATGTTTTTCTTTATCCGGGTGCAAATTTTTCTTTTGTGACTCCCTTGTTAGCGGTTGAATTTGGTTTGAGTCCCAAGGTTTTGAGGTACCCTTTCTCAGTTTATACTCCCATAGGTGAATTTGTTACTCGCACATAGACTTTATCATGGTTGTCCTGTTTGTGTTGCACAAAATTTTTCTGTGTGATATTGTGGAACTTGAGATGTTCGACATTGACGTGATTCTTGGGATTGGTTCGTTGCATGCATCATATGCTTCTATAGATTGTAGAACCTAGAAGGTCAAGTTCCAACCTCTTGGTCAGTCCATTCTTGAATGGAAGGGTGGTGACTCCTCTGTTAATGGTCGGTTTATTTCCTACCTCAAGGCCTGGAGAATGACCTCTAAGGGGTGCATTTATCATATTGTGATGGTCAAGGATATTGAGTTGGAGGTGCCTTCTCTTGAGTCAGTCCCTGTGGTGAATGAGTCTTTGGATGTGTTCCCCGAAGACATGTCGGGCATTCCTCCTAAAAGAGAGGTAGACTTCGGCATAGATCTTCTTCCGGATACTCATCCTATCTCTATTCCTCCTTATCGTATAGTGCCGATGGAGTTGAAAGAATTAAAAGAGCAGTGAAAAGATTTGTTGGAGAAGGGTTTCATTCAGAAGAGTATATCATCATGGGGTGCTCCAATGTTGTTTGTAAGAAGAAGGACGGATCTCTTCGGATGTGTATTGATTATAGGAAACTAAATAAGGTGACCATTAAGAATAAGTAGTTGTTAACAAGGATTGACGACTTGTTTGACTAACTTCTAGGGGCTACTCATTTCTCAAAGATTGATCTTCATTCCTGGAATCATCACTTGAAGGTTAGAGAGTGTGACATTTCCAAAACAGCCTTTCAGACAAGGTATGGGCACTTTGAGTTTGTTATGATGTTGTTTGGCCTAACGAATGCTCAGGCCGTGTTCATAAATCTAATGAATCGAGTGTTTAAGCCATTCATCGATAGTTTTGTGGTGGTCTTTATTGACGACATTCTCATTTACTCCTGAAGTGAGCAGGAGCATGGGGATAACTTGAGGATGGTCCTCGAAACTTTGAGAGAAAAGAAGTTGTATGCCAAGTTTAGCAAATATGAATTTTGGTTGGGAGAAATGTCTTTCCTTGGTCATGTGTTTTCCGGTGATGGTATCAGGGTGGATTCGAAGAAGACTGTGGCTGTGAAGAATTCGCCCAGACCATTGACTCCTTCAGATATTTGAATTTTTTTTGGGTTGGATAGATATTATAGAAGGCTTGTTGAGGGGTTCTCATCTATTGTATCTGCATTGACTAAGTTGACCCAAAATAAGTCTAAGTTTGTGTAGTCGGACGAATGTGAGCGGAGTTTCCAAACTCTGAAGGATCGGCTTATATCGGCTCCCGACTTGACTTAAGCTAGTGGCTTGGAGTGATTCATAGTGTATTGTGATGCCTCACGAATTGGGTCGGGTGGTGTGCTTTATGCAACATGGTAAGGTAGTGTATGCATCAACGCAGTTAAAGGTGCATGAACGTAATTACCCAATGCATGACCTTGAGTTGGCGGCGGTAGTGTTTGCCTTGATGATTTGGAGACATTATTTGTATGGGGTTCATGTTGATGTATTCACCGATCAAAAGAGTTTGAAATATGTATAATTCACTCAAAGGGACTCAATTTGAGGCAGATGAGGTGGTTGGAACTCATAAAGGATTACGACATGAGTGTTCTGTATCATCCCGACAAGTCCAATGTTGTGACCAATGGTCTCAGCAGACTATCTATGGGAAGTGTGGCGCATTTTGGGGAGGAAAGGAAGGATTTAGCAAGGGATTTTCGCCGATTAGCTAGGTTGGGTGTCAGGTTGGCCGATTCGAGCGATGGTGGTATCCATGTTTAAGGCGGGGCAAAATCTTCTGTGGTGAGTGATGTAAAATCTAAGTAAGATTTAGGCCCATCGTTACTTGAAATGAAGAAGTTGGTTTCTGAAAAAGAGATCGAGGTGTTCTCCCTAGGGGGAGATGGTGTGCTCCTATATAAGACCGGATTTGTCTTTCAGATGTGGATGATCTTAGAAGGGTGATTATGAGTGAGGCTCACAACTATCATTATTCTATTTAACCGGGGTCTACCAAAATGTATCAGGATTTGAAAGAAGTGCACTGGTGGCATGGTATAAAGAAAGACATCGCTAAGTTCGTATTTGATTGCACGAGATGTCAACAAGTGAAGGTGGAGCACTATAGGCCCAGTGGCTTGACCCAAGACATTAAGATTCCCACATGGAAATGGGAAAATGTAAACATGGACTTTGTGGTTGATTTGACTCGGACCCGAAAGCAATTTGATTCCATTTGGGTTGTCGTTGATCAGATGAAGAAGTCGGCTCATTTCCTACAGGTCAAGACTACCTTTGTTGCAAAGGATTACGCAAGGTTGTATATGAAAGAGTTGGCAAGTTTGCATGGTGTGCCTAGGTCCAATATATCGGCTCGTGGTACCCAATTCACTTACCACTTTTGGAGATTTTTTCAGAAGGGACTTGGAACTAAGATTAAGTTGAGCACCGCTTTCCATCCTCAAATCGATGGACAAGTTGAGAGGACTATTCAAACCTTAGAGGATATTTTGAGGGCTTGTGTCTTGGAGTTTAAGGAAACTGGGATGACCACCTTTCGCTCATTGAGTTTTCTTATAATAATAGGTTCCATGCTTGAATTGTTATGGTGCCGTTGAGGCATTATATTGGAGAAGGTGTAAGTCACCGATGGGGTGGTTTTAGTTGGGTGAGATGGTACTAGTTGGCCCGGATCTAGTGATAGAGGCCATGGAAAAGGTGAAAGTGACTAGGGAAAGGTTGAAAATAGCCGAAAGCCATCAAAGGTCCTATTTGGGTGTTAGGAGGTGGGATCTTGAGTTTCGTGTCAGTGATTGGGTATGTGTGAAGGTTACGCCTATGAAGGGAGTGATGTGTTTTGGTAAGAAGGGCAAGATAAGCCCTTGGTATGTTGGCCCTTCTGAGATCGTTGAGCAGGTTGGAGGTGTTGCTTATAGGTTGGTGTTGCCTCCTGACCTGAGTTCCATTCACCCAATATTTATGTGTGTATGTTGAAGAAGCTAATTGGTGATCCTAGCTCCATTGTTCCCTTGGAAGGGATTGAAGTTGAAGAAAATTATCTTATGAGGAAATCTTGGTGGAAATCTTGGAGAGGCAAGTAAAGTTGCTTCGTAATAACGACTTGGCTTCGGTGAAGGTTCTTTGGAGAAATCAACATGTGGAAATTGCAACTTGGGAGGCGAAGCTGGACATGATTGTAGACGATAAAATTCGTATCGCAAAAATAATAATCAAGAACGAAAATATCGCAACAATCATAATATTTGATTTCAATATGCGAGTGTTACAATAGCTATGAATCCTCTTATTCGCCTTTTCAAGTATAAATTCAAGTGCTCTTGCGCTTGTTCTTGAATTTGAAATTTGTTTTTGAACATTGAATTTATTCTTGATCTTGATCTTGAAATTTGGATGTGTTCTTGAGCTTGATCTTGAATCTTGACTTTGTTCTTGTTCTTGATCTTGAGCTTGTTCTTGAGTTCAAGAGCTTTTAAGCTTGTTCTTGAACTTGAATGCTTGAATTCTTGAGCTTTATAGAGAAATTTGTGGCTTTTGATCCACGAACTCTCTCTAGCTTCTTGTTAGAATTCTTCTTCTCTCTTTCTTTTTTGATTATGAAGAGCTCTATTTATAACTGTAGAATAGAGGAATTATAATAGGAAAGACTTCCCTTCAGCCAATCAGATTTAAGTGACATGGCATATTGGGCTTTAATGAAATGGGCTTGTCATTTTGACACATGGCATGATCTCATTGGATTCTTTGTTTGACTTGGCGTGCCACATCATTTGACACATGGCACCAAGATGGACGCTTCTTTGTTTGACTTGGCGTGCCACGTCATTTGACATGTGGCACCAAGATGGACCTCTTGGATGAGAGAATATTGGGCCTAATAAAGTGAGTCATCTTTTGTAGCTTAAATAATTGGAGTTGAGCTTTTAATTAAATTCATACTTTATCAAACTTAATTAATTAACACAATTATATTAATCCATAATATTTGTTTGGACTAATATATTTTTGGGTTATCTTTTGTAGCCTAAATAATTGAATTTGGTCTTTTGATTAAATCCATACTTTATTGGACTTAATTAATTAACTCAATTATATTAATCCATAATATTTGTTTGGACTAGTATATTTTGAATTTAATATAATTTGAATCATTTTATAAAATTTATATTTTGATAAATTTTATATGATTAAAAATGAGAATTTGTAGATGATAAAATTCGTATCATGAAAATAATAATCAAGAAAGAAAATATCGCAACAATCGTAATAATTGATTTCAATATGCGAGTGTTACAATCTCTATGAATCCTCTGATTCGCCTTTTCAATATAAATTCAAGTGCTCTTGAGCTTGTTCTTGAATTTGAAATTTGTTCTTGAACATTGAATTTATTCTGGATCTTGATCTTGAAATTTGGGTGTGTTCTTGATCTTGATCTTGAATCTTGAGTTTGTTCTTGTTCTTGATCTTGAGCTTGTTCTTGAGTTCAAGAGCTTTTAAGCTTGTTCTTGAACTTGGATGTTTGAATTCTTGAATTTGTGGAGAAATTTGTGGCTTTTGATCCAGGAGGTCTCTCTAGCTTTTTGTTAGAATTCTTCCTCTTCGTCTTTTGAACTGTGAAGACCTCTATTTATAACTGTAGAATAGTGGAATTATAATAGGAAAGACTTCCCTTTAGCCAATTTGATTTAAGTGACATGGCATATTGGGCTTTAACGAAATGGGCTTGTCATTTTGACACATGACATGGTCTCATTGGATTATTTATTTGACTTGCGTGCCACATCATTTGACACATGGCATCAAGATGGACGCTTCTTTGTTTGACTTGGCGTGCCACGTCATTTGACATGTGCCACCAAGATGGGCCTCTTGGATGAGAGGATATTGGGCCTAATAAAGTGAGTCATCTTTTGTTGCCCAAATAATTGAATTTGGGCTTTTAATTAAATTCATACTTTATCAGATTTAAATAATTAACCCAATTATATTAATCCATAATATTTGTTTGGACTAATATATTTTTGGGTTATCTTTTGTAACCCAAATAATTGAATTTGGTCTTTTAATTATATCCATACTTTATTGGACTTAATTAATTAACTCAATTATATTAATTTATAATATTTGTTTGGACTAATATATCTTGAATTTAATATAATTTGAATCATTTTATAAAATTTATATTTCGATAAATTTTACATGATTACAAATGCCCCCTACGAGGGTTTCCAGGAAACAGCCTCTCTACCTATGTGGTAGTGGTAAGGTCTGCGTACATCTTACCCTCCCCTGACCCCACTTGTGGGATTTCACTGGGTATGTTGTTGTTGTTGTACAAATGCCCCCTACTTCAAGTCTTGTCGGAATATTTTATCATTTGAAGACTAGACTTGAAGTGTTAATTCAACATTGTAATAACAATTATTATTATAATATTATAAAAGAGTATTGACATAATATTATAATTTATGTCAAAAAGGAAAATCATTCTCAACCTTTCCTTATTTGAAAAAGAAAAGAATTTGACCTTCCTTTTTTTTTCTTTTTTTCTTTCTTCTTTCTTTTCTTTCTTTCCTTTTTTTTTTCTTTTCTTTCTTTCCTTTTTTTTTGTTCACGTGGTCTCTGACCACTTTTTCTTTCTTTTCTTTTCTTTTAAAATTTTGTTTTCTTCTTTTTTTTTGTTTTTTCCTTTTTCTATTCTTTCCTTTTTTTCCCTTTTTCTTCTTGGACATCACCTTATAAATAGGGATGTGCTTCTTCATATTTTTCAATCAAAACTGAAATTTAATTACAGGTGTCTTTGTTGAGGTAGGACACTCCCTTTTTTTGGCACTTTTTATTTATTTTTTTTGTCTGTTCCCCTTTTCTTTGTAGGTCAAAGGGAGCAACATTTGTGTTTTGCTAACGCAAGAATTTGATCTTAAGGTGTGGAGGGACGTATTCCATGTCCCCGCCTTGAGATCACTAATTCGAGGCTTTATGCTGTTCTAAATGGTTAAACATAGGGGATCAACAACACGAGGCTTTACGCTGTTTTAAATGTTTAATCATAGGGGACTAACAACACGAGGCTTTTACGCTATTCCGATGTTTAAACATAGGGGACCAACAACACGAGGCTTTACGCTGTTCTAATTGTTTAAACATAGGGGACCAACAATGCAAGGCTTTACGCTGTTCCAATGTTTAAACATAGGGGACCAACAACACGAGGCTTTACGCTGTTCTAAATGTTTAAACATAGGGGACCAACAACATGAGGCTTTACGCTGTTCCAATGTTTAATCATAGGGGACTAACAACACGAGGCTTTTACGCTGTTCCGATGTTTAAACATAGGGCACCAACAAAAAGAGGATTTACGCTGTTCTAAATGTTTAAACATAGGGGACCAACAATGCTAGGCTTTACGTTGTTCCAATGTTTAAACATAGGGGACCAACAACACGAGGCTTTACATTGTTCTAAATTTTTAAACATAGGGGACCAACAACATGAGGCTTTACGTTGTTCCAATGTTTAAACATAGGGGACCAACAACACGAGGCTTTACGCTGTTCTAAATGTTTAAACATAAGGGACCCCCATTTAGCCATATTCTTCGACTCTCATTCCCCTTTTATTTTTTCTGGGTGCTCTCATTGATGAAGCGTAACACATTCCATTTTATGCAGCCTGAACAATGGTCTTCTTCAAGGACTACACTTGCTCATCTTTCGGACTTAGCTACCTCATCATTGGGAGCAAGGCAGAGACCAAACTTTTAGTTCGGGATCCCTTAGTTGGTCGTTATGCTGATGCATGGCCACATTTGAGGGACACACTTCACCAGGCAGACTAGACTTTTGAACATGACCACAAATCTAACAAAACTTCCAAAGTATGGTATCTTGAGAAACCAAATCTTCAAGGCACCAATCTTGCAAGCACTCTCCCAAATTTAGGGCGCCACATGATTCAGGAAGGGTTATGTTGGGGAGATGAGGTCCTGTTTGAAGGTTAATATCATTGCATCCCGAGGTATTGGGAATGGACAGAAGATGTCCTTAGCAAAATTGGGTCGAGCTTGAACGATGCTAACCTCTGAGATGCCGTCGTTGCTTCTCTTTTTAATTATGATCAGAACACCAATATCGTGCAGGCCTTTTGTGAGGCTTGGTGTCCCAGACAAACACACTACTTATGTCTCTTGGCGAAGCATCTATATCCCTTTGGGATTTATATGTTCTTGGTGGCTTATCGATCAGTGGGTGTCCTTATGAAGAGGTGATACCTAGTGCCAAAGAGCTTAAAGGTCATGATGCCAAGAAGGATAGGTTTCTTCCTCAAACCTGTGAGTATTGGTTTGCGCCTTTCATCATCTTAAAGTGAAGGTGGGTGATAGCTTGGGGGTCTCTCTTAGTGACTGGATACAATTTTGGTGTAAACGAGACATTAGGTATAAGCTAGCTCCCCCGAGGAAAGAGAAGAAGGTTCGACGCTTAGTATCTACGCATAACCCCACAGCTGAGATATCAACGGATGTGAACACATGGTTAAGCTCTCAAGAGATGACCTTTTCTATGCTTGGAGCAGAACAACAGAAATATGGGACTTATTTGGCAGCATTCTTGTCATGTTGGTTATGTGTTTTTGTATTTCCTACTGAAGGGGGAAACCTTATTCGGCTAGAAACTTTTAAGATGGCAAGCTTGATGGTGAGTGGTCGAAGGGTTAGCCTTGCGGTCCCAGTCTTAGCGAGCATCTATCGTGGCTTGAATAAGATTTCAAATTCATCCCAGTTTGATCACATTAAAGTTTCTTTCCCCATTCATTATCTTTATGGTTGGCTTGCTTATTATCTTAAGACACATTATCCTCTTATCAGCGGACCTTCTCTCCCGCGGATGGTAACATATTCTGGAGAGGGTGCTGCAAAATATTTTGACAAAGATGAGGTACAAAGTGCGTCCATCGAGGTGAAATCCTTGTGTGGAATGCGACCATGCTTAACAGGCCTCACCCGACTTATTATGTTGATGATAACAGAGCTTCCGAGTTGGATTCATCCTATTTTGTGAGCCTTCACTTTAATTATCTTGCCTTGAGGAAGGGAGACTTCTTCCTTATCGATCCATACAGTCTCTACCCATTTAGTCTTCAGTTTGGGTTCCATCAAGATACTCCTGGATACATTGAACGAGATATTCGTGCTGAATCTCTTGATGAGGGACTTAGGTATTGGAGAATCTTTGTCTCACGTACTACTATGTCAAGAGCAACATTTCCACCTGCGGTTGCTCCTGCGAAGAAACTTTACTCTACTCGATATCAATCTTGGTGGGAAAAATCCCATGGAAAGTTTCTTGAGGATCATTTGGAAACTTTGGTGGAAAAGGCTGGGCCAAGATTCACCACTCCTTCAGATGACAAAGGTCCAAACACCAGAGAGGAGCTCTAATAAGTTGATGCCCCACTCGCGCCACGACCTCAAAGTAAGAGGCTCAAGTCTTCTAAGGGATCTAAGAAAGAGGTAACCCGTGCTCCTAAGCCTACAAAGAGATGCCCCTTAGTTCTTCCATCTATGAAGCAAGTCTCTCAAGAGACAAGCAAAAGCAGCAATGGAGATCAATGTTGGAAGAGGAAAACACATGGACCAACAACGCTTGAGGTTGTTGAGTTGGAGATTGTGGAAGAACAAGGCATTGATGGTCTTCCAAAGACAATAGTTATTCAAAGCAAAGAGGTTTTCCTTCTGACCTCAATCTTTCTTTTTTAGAAAAATTCGCGATTAAGTAACTTGCTAATTTTCTTTCCTCCCTTTTTATGTAGGTGAATATTGTTGAGAATCCAAAGAAACCACTACAAGAGGGGCCGCAACTTAGTGTTGAATACGTCGCGACATCAAAATCCGAGGTAGAGTCAACTTTAGCTGTTGAGCAGGAGGAGAGAATTGCAATCACTTCTCATGATCAAACTTTAAGAGGGTTGGCCCTTGATTCGAGTAGCACTCCTTCACTCCCTTAAAAATGAGGTGGGGCCAAGTCTATTTTTGAAGGAAAAAACGTTGTTTCCACTCATAAGAAGAAGTATATCTTGGGCCTTTGGGAAGAGATTTGTAGCAAACTCTCTAGAACTTCTCTAGACTCAATCTCATCCTATAAAGAAGATATTTATGAGATTCTCCAAGAGATGAATGAGGCGCGTCTCATAGATCTTTCACCTTTGAAGCATTTGGTAGACTCTCTCTTTGAGCTTGCTGCCTCCTATGATCAAGAACGCTCCAATTTTGTAGATAAAGTGCACGAGGACAAGAAGCTGGAATTGCTTTCTAAGGCCAAGGAAGGTCTTGAGTAACTCAGAGCAGAGGAGGACGAGAAGGCTAAACATGTTTCTTCTAGAAGGAAGTCACTAAAAAAGGTCAAGAAGAAGTTAGCAACTCTAGAGGCAGAGCGAGAGGAACTTGAGGCTGCAGTAGATGCTGCCGAGAAGGAGATTGACGAGGTTCGAGCAAAGATCCTAGTTGCTGAGAAGGAGGTGTCCTCTTATGATAACATGGACATCTTAATGACTGTAGATTTGAATCGCTTGGAGCATGGGAAAGAGTGCTTAGAGGCTAGTCATCAAGATTTGATCAACTATAAATTATGCTTAGATTAGGCTCCCTCATTCCTCCCCCCCCCCCCCCCCCCCTCTTTTTTTTTATTTCCTCAAGATTTAGCTTGACATGTCAGACAATTTTATAGCAATAGATTTTCTCTTTTTCTTTCTCATATCTTGCATTTGTGGTTTTAACTTGAAGTTCTTCACATGTTATCCTTTGCCGCGAGCTTTAGCAATTCAAACATAATTTGCATTTGGCACACTAGTAAGAATGAAAATAATAAAAGTCCTTCTCTTTGAAGTTTGTGCATTTGCCTTTGCAAATTTTATGCAACTTAATGTTGTAACTCACGGAATAGATAAATTTCAAGAATATCCACAGAAGCTTGAGAACTTGAGGAACATGACTTGCATACTCGCTTAATTTGTGAACCGGCATGTATACTTTGGGGCTTTAGTTTGGTGATTTGGGGAGTATGAGAATTTCAACCTGCAAACTTGATCAAATTTGAAAATCTCAAGCATGCTGTCGGAGAAACTTGCATTCCATAGGGCTTTGCCCCCATAAGGAATCCAGTAGGGACATATAATTTTTTAACCCTCATGCAACTGAACTTGGAATGTAATTCCAAGCGCCTACGTACCTCAATGAAAAGGATCAAGTCACAACGTAGTTCTAGGGAGTCATTTTTTTAGGATGCCATACACAGTTTATACTCTTGCGGGCCAGGAGTATAATGCATTTTTATGCCCAAATATCAAGGAGCATAATTTTCCTCAAGGATAGTATCTCTTAAGGAATTTTGCATTTATAGGACCGATCTTTATGCCATCTGCATCGACAAGCTTGTAAGCACCATTTGAGTATACTTCTTGTACTATATATGGTCCATCCCACTTTGAGGTGAATTTGCCCCCAGACTTACGTGAAGTGATAATGGGCCTTCTTACTGCGAGGACTTGGTCTCCAACATGAAAACACCTCAAGCAAACCTTTTTATTGAAAGCACGAGACAAACGAGCTTGATAACATTCAAGATTATGTTGGGCTTCTAACCTTTTTTCATCAAGTGTTTCTAATTAGGCAAGACGTAGTCGAACATTTTCTTCCTTAGTGAGCCCTTCTTGGATAGCCAGTCTCAAGGATGGTATTTGACGCTCAAGTGGCAGGACCGCTTTAACTCCAAAAGCAAGCGAATATGGGGTTGCTTGAGTCGGTGTGCGATATGTCGTCCTATATGCCCACAAGGCTTCTTCCATTCTTTCATGCCAGTCTCGTTTTGACTTAGAGACCACTTTCTTCAAAAGATTACACAGAGTCTTATTGAATGCTTCGGCTAGACCATTGGCGGCAGCATGATACACAGAAGATTTTCGCTGCTTGAAGCCAAAGAGATCACATATTTTATTCATCAACTTGTTATCAAACGGCTTGCCATTATCCGTTATAATGTATCGTGGAATGCCAAATCGGTAGACAATGTTTACTCTAATAAAATTGGCAACATTCTCCTTCTTGACTTCCATAAGGGCTATAGCTTCGGCCCATTTTGAGAAGTAATCTGTCGCAGCCAAGATGTACAAGTGTCCACTAGAAGATTTTGGAAATGGTCCAACAACATCTAGTCCCCAAGCATCAAATGGCCAAGATGCAATAGTAGGGTGTAAAACTTCAGGCGGTTGATGTATGAAGTTTGCATAGTACTGACAAGCTTTGCACCTTCGAGCATAATCCAAGCAATCTTTTACCATGGTCGGCTAATAATACCTCATCCTTTTTATATGAAAGTGGAGTTTTGGCCCAGACTGATGTGATCCACACTCCTGAATATGCCTCTTGCAAGGCTTGAGTCGCTTCTTCCTCCCCCATACACCATAAGAGCATTCCCTCAAATGATCTCCTATACAATGTGTCCTTGTAGTAGAGAAAATGAGGTGCCTGACGACGAATGTCAGTTTTTCTTTTAGCATCTTCCGGAAGTATCCCATAGCATAAGTAGTCAATGATAGCTTGTCACTAATCCTCTTTATTGGCTTCAGAAACTACGGCAACATGCTCAAGCTTATTCTCCATTTGCTCCTCCTTATCCAATGATGGTACTACCTATTTTTGACAAATAGTAACTTGCGTCTGATCAGGAAGAGTTAGAGTTGAGGCTAGAGCAGCCAAGGCATCGACTGTTTTATTTTCTTTCCTTGGCACATGTTGGAGGGTCACATCTCCAATCCATCCTATCAACTTTTGGGCATAACAGTGATATGAAAGCAACTCAGGTTTCTTGACCTCATAGGTTCCCAAGAGTTGTTTAATCATCAATTAAGAATCACCAAAAACTTGCATCTGCAATTGCTTCATGTCAATGACCATTTCGCATCCAAGTAGTAGCGCTTGATATTCTGCAACATTGTTGGAGCAACGTTGTTTTAATGTGAAGGAGAATGGTAAGACCTCTCCTTGTGAAGTGACAAACACTACACCTGCGCCTGCTCCACCACGATGCGCAGCACCATCAAAGTACATTTTCCAAGGGGGTTGGATTTCGATGGCCATTGCATCTTCATCAGGAAGCTTATCAGTTAATTCCCAATCATTTGGTATAGGATGGTCCGCCAAAAAGTCCGCTAATGCTTGTCCCTTCACAGTCTTTTGAGAGATGTACACAATCTCAAATTGTTGGAACTGAAGGTACCACCTTGCTTATCGGTCACTAAGGACTGGTTTTGACATAACGAATTTGATGGGATTTGCTCTAGAAACAAGATGGATAGTATGAGCTTGAAAATAGTGTTTCATCTTTTGGATCGAGAAGACCAGCGCCAAGCACAACTTATCGATTGGTGAATAATTCAGCTCATTTTGTGTCATCATTCTGCTCAAGTAATAAAGGGCATTTTCTTTGCATTCATTATTCTCTTGGGCCAGTAAGTCTCCCATAGACCTTTCTTGTGCCGCATTATAAAGTATCAGTGGCTTTCTGGGTATAGGAGCTGCTAAGACCGGAGGCTTTGCCAGATATGTTTTGATACTTTCAAAGGCTTTGCTACACGTTTGATCCCACATGAAAGGGACACCTTTCTTCATGAGATGACTGAATGGTTGGCATCTTCCAGCTAGATTTGAGATGAACCTCCTCAAGTAGGCTAATTTTCCCTTGAGAATTTTCAACTCATGAATGTTTCGAGGCTCGGGTATCTTCAAAATTGCATCAACTTTGGCTTGATCGATTTCAATTCCTCGATGTCGCACGATAAAGCTAAGAAACTTTCCAGAAGCAACCCTAAAGGCACACTTTCGTGGATTCATCCTTAGTTGATATCTTCGAAGCAACTCAAATACAATTCTCAACTCTTTCAAATAGTCGCTCCTTCTTTTTGACTTCACCACCAAGTCATCTACATAACACTCAACATTTTTGTGGAGTAAGTCATCAAATATATTTTGCATAGCCCTTTGATATGTGGCATCAACATTTTTCAAACCAAAAGGCATCACCTTGTAGCAATAAATGCCTTTAGGCATACGAAACGCTGTGAGTTCTTCATCCTTTGGTGACATGCGAATTTAGTTATAGCCAGAAGAACCATCCATGAATGACATTGCCTCATAGCCAGTTGTAACATCAATCATCAACTCTGGAATGGGTAGCGGGAATTCATCTTTAGGGCATGCATTGTTGAAATCTCTAAAGTCGATGCAAACTCAAATTTGGCCATTCTTTTTCCTCACGGGAACAATGCTTGAAATCCACGTGGGATATTTCACTTCACGGATCCGCCTCAATGAGTTTGTTAACTTCTTTCTCAATCAATGGAACCAAGTCCGGCCTGAAGCGTCTTTGACCCTGCTTGATAGGACGAGCGTCGTGCCTGACCGCTAATTGATGGACCGCAATCTTAGGATTCAAACTAGGCATTTCTTTATAGCTCCAAGCGAAGACATCCCTGTACTATTTGAGTATATTTATATAAGCCATTTCTTCATCAGCTTCTAGGAAAGCACTCAAGTAAGTTGGTCTTGGGTTTTCATCAGTGCCAAGGTTAACTTCTTTTAAAGGATCGATCGTGGTCTTCACTCCCTCTTCAAATTCTGGTGGAGCATCTCCAGCGTCCTCCTCTTCTTGTGGGTCATTATCATTAATAGATATATGATGGCACCAAACAATACCTCTAAGTTCTTTATCAATTCTCAGTTCACACAAGGCATCATTCTCAATTTGAGTTGTAACATGACATGAGGAGCCTACGCTTTCTTTACCTTCCTCGCGCTCTTTGGTGTACTCCACAGTGTGAGCCTTCGCCTTTAGTACCTCTTTACATGAAACTACGAGTTCCACTAGTCGCTTCATCTTGGAAGGAATTATGCTTTCGAAATCCTTTTGGATCAAAGTTGAAGGAAGCGTTGTTACCCTTAGGTGACTTCTTCGACGCTTATTATTCTTCTCCTTCAATGGACCTAACCTCTCGAACACAGAGGTTCTTGCAGTAGGTTTTCCAAGTCGATCAAAGATAAAAGGTCGTTTATTAGAAGAGGAACACCTGTCTTCTATAGTGACATAGTTATTGCTTGCCCTTCTTATGGAGATGCGCACCGGTGGTGGTCGGCTGTAGCCTAAACCTTTACGTGCTTGCCTAGTTGTGGCCTCTGATGGGAGTTTCCCTAGCCTACACGGCTCATCAGCGGTGTACCCAGCCTTTGCAAGTAACTTATAAGCATTTGGATCAAAGCCTTCTATAAGTTTCGTGGGAAGTGATGTATTTTGTAGTAGATTTTGAGCCACAAAATTTCCCAACAGCTTTGAAGACAAGTTTATTGCATCGATCTGTTTAATAGGAAGAGTCAACCTTTCCAATACATTCCTTTGTACATCAGAGGATTGATCCTCCTTTTTCTTCACCTTTGGGACATAACGGAGTGTGGGGGATGGCTTTATTTTCGAGGGCATGGTCTTCCCTTTATTTGGACAAGTACTAGGCTCCCAGTATCAGCTTTGGCCTTTTCAATAGCCGCATTGGTTGCTTTTCCATTAAGCCTATCAGACATGGTTAGTTTGACACCCTTAAGCTTTTCCCTTTCATGATATAACTCTTCAAATAGAACTTTGCATCGGAAAAATGTGATTCCACTTCAGTGAAAGGATTATTGTCAGCAACTATTTTCCTTTCAATTCCATCTTCTAGGTACATCAGACATTGATAGTAAGAAGATGAGACAATTCTGTTCTCGTGCACCCAAGGCCTTCCCAGTAATATATTATATGAAGCCTTTGCATCACTCACATGCATCCATGCACTTGATCGCAAATCGTCCATATAGATATCCAGATTGATTGAGCATATGGACCTCTGCCCCCTTGATTGAATCCTTGTATCAACAAATGGATTTTGCTAACCTTTTCAGTCGTGATGCCAAGCTCTTTCAACGTGTGGATGGGTAGAATGTTGACCCCATACCCTTCATCTATTAAAATTTTATTGATCCTCATTTCTAGCACGTGGCCCACCATATACAAAGGACGATTGTGTAGAGTTTCACCAAATAGAAGATCATCGTCCGTAAATATGATTTTTGTGTCATATGCATGTACTTCTTGAAAAGAGGGCCCTACAGAATTTCACTAGATGGCGGATATGCCTTTGATGGAATTTCACCCACTACTTCGTCTTTCTTAGCAGGGGACAACTTCGATGAAGTTCCATTCAATGTTTTCCCCTGGTCAACACTGAAACATGATGCCTCAATATTTTCTTGAGTGACCTCCACACAGAACCAACTTGGTAAGAATTCCCCCAAGGTCATAGAACGTCGCGGTTTTTGGTGGTGATGCATTTCCACCTTCGGCCCCCTTGGACGCCTGACCGACTTCTGCCTCTTCGCTCTTTTTACTACCCTTTGTCTAGTCGGTTGTTCAAGTGATTCTTTTCGTGGACTTGTCTTGTTGCGTCTCCGCCTAGTCACGAGAATCCAACCTTCATCATCATCCATGCCAACTTGGGACTTTTCTTTCTCTAATGGCCCTTCTTCTTCAGGTGTACATATTTGGACTAGGTCAAGCAAGCCAAACATGATAGAGATTTGATTAGAGCTTGCCTTTCCATCATCAAGGACAATCTTCTTTTCATTAGCCAATTGCATAACCTTGTCCTTGAAGACAAAACTCTTTTCAAAAGGGTGACTTATGAGTCTATGATACTTGCAATAATTTGGGTCATCAGTTTTTCCAGCCTCATCGGGTCGTTTCATCTCTGGCAACTCAATGAGCTTTAGCTCAACCAATTCCTCAAAAACTTCAGGAACATCAAAATCCAGAAAAGGGTATTCCTTTTCTTACATATCTCTCAGGGTTAGCTTTCGATTTGAACGCTCTTGAAAAGTCATCTTTACGCTCTGCTTCCTACTCTCCTTCGCAGTAAACTTCACGGGTGACATATTAACATTCATGGATTCTTTGTTTTCATTTCTGGGCATAAATTTGCTCCATTTCTTGGGTTCTTGTTTGTCCCTTCCTCTGCAAGGATCGTGAACCAGCATTCCATCCTTCCCGGCAGAAGACAGGCTCAACTCCATATCATGAGCACGAGTCCCTAGTTCTTCAAAAGACTTAGGTTTGATCCCTTGTAGGATGTACAGAAGCCCCAAGTGCATCCCTTGGATACACATTTCTATAGCACAAGCTACACTAAGTCTGTCTTTGCAATTAATGCTCGCATTCCTCCATCGATTTATGAAGTCGATGACAGGTTCATCCTTCCTTTGGTGAGTATTTGTTAGTTCTACCATGCTCACTGTGCGCCTTTTGCTATAGAAGCGATTAAGAAAATTCATGCTTCGGTTGCTCCCAACTGTCAATGGAATGAGGCTCAAGGTCTGTGTACTAGTCAAAGGCATTTCCTTTCAAGGAGCGAACGAATTGTTTGACGAGATGGTCTCCATAGGTTCCAGCATTATTACATGTCCCCACAAAGTGTGCAACATGCTGCTTTGGATTTCCTCTGCCTTCAAATTGCTGAAATTTAGGGGGTTGATAACCGGCAGACATTTTGAGGCTATCAATCCTTGCAGTGTAAGGCTTAGCATATGTGTGGAAAGACCTTGTGGAGACTTCGTACTTGTCTTTAATGGTCGTTTCGATGAACTCCTTTAACTGATCAAGTGGGATCATCCCTTCAGAGGAGACTGGCATCTTCTTGATATATGACGCTTGGTTCATAAGATTTTCAGTCTCTTGAACTTCAACACCTTTTCTAGGTGCATGGCTAGATTCTCCACCTAGTAAACCATCCATTCTATCCATCAGCTTATTGATGCGAGATTTTTGACTTTGCACATGCTTGGTCAATCCTTCAATCATCTTTGACATATTCGTAATTTGCTCCTTCATGGATGAAGCATCAGTTACCATTGCTTGAATGACAATTGGAGATGGACTTCCATGTGAGTTAACCTTCAAAGGGCTCATATCACATGAGCCTTTCTTCGCGATAGAGTTCTTAGAACCAGGAAGCTTAAGCGAAGCTAAGGTCCTTTCGATCTTTTCAACAATACTGCTTTCTCCATTCGTAACATTTGTAGAGAATCCTCCTCCTCTCGGAGTAGAAGACCCAAAGACAGGAATTGATGTGGACGACACATGAAGTATTTATTGTCCAAGCATCGTAGCCTTGCTTCTCGTAACAACACCAAAACGCCCAAAGGTAACACCAAGAATTTCCTCCACTTCATCAGAGAACTTGGAGTCAGTAGCGTTGGAGTAAGTTGATCGGGAGTTAATCTTCTTGGAAGCCATTTGAATATTCTTTGATGCTTGAAAATTTGAGATGAGTGGTAGAGATTGTCCCACTGGGCTTGCCAGAATTTGTAGACGATAAAATTCGTATCGCGAAAATAATAATCGAGAATGAAAATATCGCAACAATCGTAATATTTGATTTCAATATGCGAGTGTTACAATCTCTATAAATTCAAGTTCTCTTGAGCTTGTTGTTGAATTTGAAATTTGTTCTTGAACTTTGAATTTATTCTTGATCTTGATCTTGAAATTTGGATGTGTTCTTGATCTTGATCTTGAATCTTGACTTTGTTCTTGTTCTTGATCTTGAGCTTGTTCTTGAGTTCAAGAGCTTTTAAGCTTGTTCTTGAACTTGGATGTTTGAATTCTTGAATTTGTAGAGAAATTTGTGGCTTTTGATCCAGGAGGTCTCTCTAGCTTTTTGTTAGAATTCTTCCTCTTCTTCTTTTGAACTGTGAAGACCTTTATTTATAACTGTAGAATTAGTGGAATTATAATAGGAAAGACTTCCCTTCAGCCAATCAGATTTAAGTGACATGGCATATTGGACTTTAATGAAATGGGCTTGTCATTTTGACACATGGCATGATCTCAATGGATTCTTTATTTGACTTGGTGTGCCACATCATTTGACACATGGCACCAAGATGGGCGCTTCTTTGTTTGACTTGGCATGCCACGTAATTTGACATGTGGCACCAAGATGAGCCTCTTGGATGAGAGGATATTGGGCTTAATAAAGTGAGTCATCTTTTACGGCCCAAATAATTGGATTTGGGCTTTTAATTAAATTCATACTTTATCAGATTTAAATAATTAACCCAATTATATTATTCCATAATATTTATATGGACTAATATATTTTTGGGTTATCTTTTGTAGCCCAACACTACTAGAAATATGGCCTATGGCAACAACAATTATGCAACGGTTAAATAACTGTTGCTATAAATAGTTTTTAGCAACAGTTTTAACCGTTGCCATTGAACATTTGGCCTATCACAACACTTACTAAAATAAACCGTTGCAATAGTTCAAAACCGTAGCCATATAGGTATTTGTTGCATCAATTATTTAAACCGTTGCAAAATCAAACTCTATAGCAACAGTTACTATTAAAAAATATTATAATCCCACTTCCCAAAAATATTTCCCACCAAATCATTTTTTATTCCCGCCTTATATCATTAATTCTCACTACTTCTCTGCTCATCAGAAACCATATTCTCTGAAAAACCAAGAAACCACTTCCTCTGAAAAACCAAGAAACGAAATAGGGTTTTCCATCTTCATCTTCATTTTTGTAAAAGATAAGAGACATGCAATAGGATTTTTCTTCACAAAGCTTCATCTCCAGTTAGAGCTCCTCTTCGTCGTCTCCAGGAAGAGCTCATTTTCGTCTCCAGCAAGTTTAAAGGTTCATTTGTTGTCTTTCTTTGTGGTTTTATCTCTACAAAAGGTATGATTTTCAATTACTGCATTCTATTTCAGTTTTCTTTGTCTTTCTGTGAAGGGTTTTTAAAAGAGCTTTTGAAATTATAAATCTATGAAAGGGTTTTTGAAATACACAAGTGGGTTTCTATGAAATAGATATTATTTTTTGCAATTTCTTGTATTTGTATTTAATTTTTTTGAATTTTAAAGTCTGTGGCCATACTAAGGCCAGAATCGGTTGAATCTCTGTTTTACCTCTGGTGTGTTACAGGAAACAAGACATACCTTAAAGATTTGACTGGCGTTTGAGTGGGGTTGGAACATTTTTCAGGCATTTGAAAAGAACTCGAGAATAGAATCTGGATATGTTGGACTTAAAGATTTAAGTACTAACTCAGCCTCTTTAAATTTAGTTAATGATGTTTTTTTCCAGTTTGATTCATCCCTTCAAATGATCTCTGTTGACCTCTATAAGTGGGATAGATGTATCTTTCTTTTTCTTTTTTTGATAGCCGAGAAATTTCTAAGAACCATGTTGATTCATATCAATTAATTCGAAATTAGTTCTAGGGAAGAGAGACCCATACAAATTAATCATGTGCCAGGAATTAGAATCGTGCGCGGCTTGAAACTCGTTGGATAATGGGACCGCTACTCTATTGGATATATGCCTTATTGATTATCTGCCTTTCAATGTCTTCAGCATTGTCTTTTTCTTTGTTCTACTTTTGGAACGTTTGCAATTCTTAATGAAGACAGTTTGTTTTAGTGTCATTGTTAGGAAGAAGTGTCTTCTGACACACACATTCTTATGATTTTAAGTCCATAATCAGGATATACATATGCATGTTTGTGCTTTTCTATAGTTAGATTAGAATAACGTGTTGTTGCTATTGGTGATTTCTTCTTTGATGCCTTTTCCATTATCTGGCATTTATGTTTCAGTGCTTCAGATGTGAAATAGTTCAGTGATTTTGATATATAATCCATGTATTCAGCTTAGACTTCTGATTCCTCCTCTTTACCTTAGCCTAATGCTTTCGTTACCCTTCACATAGAGTTCTATGGTTCGTTGCTTTGTATAATCTTAACTATTTGGCTGGTGGAACTGTTCTTTACATTATAACATGAGAAATTTTCATGAATTGAAGTTCATTTGATAAAATGATGGGTTAGGGTTTTTTTTTGGAGAAGTTGCATATGAATCAATGTGTTCGTCTTTCCTGTTCTCATTTGCTCTCTCTGTTTTAGATGATTATGGTTTTGTTTTTAGGTGTTCTAAGTTGCATAATTCATGAATTACTGTATAAGAACTCACTTTGTATTCATATTTGTTGGTGATTATAGGAAGAAGTTTGCGATCAATAGATTTAGCTAGCTTTTGCTCATATATTTTGGGAGTAGTTTTTACAAGATTTAAGTTCAAATATCTGTTTAGGTGATTATGGTTTTATTTTTAGGTGTTTAAGCTGTATAATTCTGGAATCATTTTAGAAAAATTTGCTTGAAATCTGATGAATATTAGAATTCGCTAGATCAGTTGCAGTTGGCGCATGCAGCGGCAGAGCTTAGAAGCCCGGATATGGGTTCGATCAAATTCAGTAGCTTTTGTTCAAATTGTGCATTTGTTTAGGAAATTCATTAAATTTGCATAAATATCAAATTTTGGAACACCAATTGTTACCAATTGAAGTTGTCATTCTTAAATTCAGAACCTATAAATTAGGAATCTTGATTCTGTTTCCGACCGCTTGTTTCATATTTATATTTCATGTAGAATAATATTCTGTGTCAAGTATTTGTGGGGAAAATCTTGGTGTTTCATCTTTGATGATTGATATGCTAAAAATGACTCATCTAAGGCAAGTGCATAATGACAAGCATGGTGGGACAGTATTGAATAACTATCTTATTCTTTGAATTTATTTCATTTACTTTGGTTATCTTTAGTATTTGTATTGTCTGTACTTGTTGTTTTGAAACTGGTAATTTTACTCTGTATATCCACATGTATACTAAAACAAAAAATGTAGCTCCCCTTCAAAAGTATTACAATCTATCAAAAGCTCAAAACTATATATCTTGAGCTCAAAACTATATAAAGATGTCTTCTATTTGAGCTAATAAACTATGTTTACACCAAAAGTAAAATAGTGCTAAACTCTTCATTTTGACATCTTGACGAATGTTTTGTACATTTTTAAAGCTCATATTGTTTCTCTCTTTTCAGATTGACCACCAAATGCATGCTGGGACAATCTTCTATCTCTTCCTTCTTTGCAACATTTTCATCCCTGTTCTAACTACTAAGTGCTCCTCTAATACATCTTGGTTTCACCCACCTGATGCCCTTCAGGCTAGGGAACATTCTCACAGTTGTTCTGTCCATTTAAAATGTAAGAGAGATGATTGACTGTTCACGATGTTCCCCACACTGATAACACCTAGAGGCCAACTGATGACCTCTCTTGTTCAGGTTCTCATGTGTTAGAACAACTTCTTTTGCCGAGAGCCAAGTAAAACAGTTTACTTTGTAAGGCGTCTTAGGCTTCCATATCATCTTCCATGGACAATCTTTCTCCTGTCCCCCCTGTGCTGTTAAGAGCCTTATAAGCATACTTGACTGAGAAGAAACCTTTGCTGCCCTCCTGCCATAATCGCACATCATTTTCCTCAGCGAGACTTGTGCAAACTGCTAAATTGTTGAACAGTTCTGTCACATTTCAATCTCCCAGTCATTTAGTCGTCTTCTTAGGCCTAGGTTTCATCCTTGTCCAGTCCACATATTAGCTACAATTGCCTGTTGCCATTAGCATAATGTAAATAGGACTAGGTGTGCTTGTCTCCAAAGTCGAAACTACTGTCTCATTCCACTTGTCTTCCCAGAAGGAGGTCTTCCTACCATTTCTTACCTTCACTCCGGTTCTTGTTTGTATCACTGATCATAAATTCCTGATGGTGGCCCTCCATACAGTGCAGCTATATGGAGTAGTTACTTGTGTTGTCATCTACTTGTCCTCCATTCCATATTTAGCAGTAGTCACATCCTTCCAGAGCATGTCATCTTCATTTGCAAACTTCCATGACCATATCAGCATCAAGCTTTGGTTTTGTTTCTCTAGGTTCTTGATACTTAGGGCCCCCGTTTCCTTGCTCGCTATTAATTCCTTCCACGTGACTAAGTGAAACTTGTGTTCACTACCTTGCCATAGGAATTTCCTTCTCAGAGCATCAGTACATTTGGACACACTAATTGGAATAGGAAAATGAAACATCATATAGGGGGGAAGAGAATCAAGTACACTATTAACTAGTGTCAATCTGCCTCCCAGTGACAAGTATTGGCATTTCCAATTAGTAAGCCTCTTCTCACACTTCTCCAATACTTCGTTCCAGATTCCTTGTTTTTCAATATTTTCTTCATAGCTTCTTATGCTTTCATTTTCTTTCAAATGATGTTCTTATAAACAATTTGCTTGTGACGGGGGTCTATCAAAAACCATCTCTCTACCCCACAAAAGTAGGGTCAAAGTCTGTGTACATCTCATCCTCCCCAGACCTCACTTGACCATTGTTTCTTTATTGAAAATACGAACAGGGAAAATATTAGGGTGGCCTAGATCTTTTTTTAATTCTCAAAAAGAAACAAGGGTGGCCTAGTAATTAAAGGCTACAAATGTGGAGCCAAAGTTATTCCTAGTTGATTGCTTAAGTTGTCCTAACTAATATTTGGATATTGTTTAAATTGGTAGAGAAGGATAAATGGTGATTTTCAGATTCCTTGTTTTTGTTGATGTACATTTACTGTGAAATGCCCCCCCCAAGATTTTTTGGAAACTCACAAAATCTTTCATGTTGTAACAAATGCAACTACTGCTCAAGTTCTCCATCTGTTTCACTCCGAAAAGTGTAAATACGGAACTGAAGTTGCATAGTTGTGCAAGAGTGTTCAATCTTACCAGGTTCTATGGATTGATGATTTTCTTAGTATTTTCTAGTTTTTCTTTCTCAAAAAAGCAATTTACTACTTTGTTAACATGCTTTATTAGAATAACGATTATATGAGTGATTTCGTTATTCTTGCAATGCATGTTCACCTATTTAAAATTGGCATGACAATCTGTACAAGTATTCATTCGCTTTACTATAAAATCATACATCTGTGGCATGTGTTTTCCAACACAATTGTCCATTCAAGCACACCTTTACTAGAGGGACAAAATAATGTTCGTATCATCATTTGTCCCATTGAGATTTCTGTCTTATTTTTCTCATTCCAGACCCGCTTCTTTTGGGGCCCTGCTAAGTATCTCTTATTGTTGTTTCAAACCCATTTTTCCTCTTCTTTATCAACCTTGTGCTGTTCCTCCTTCCCCACAATTTCTTTTTCATTTTGTCACTACCACCTTCAACACTCCTTCGTGTTTGAGTTCTTAGCATGTTGACCTTTACAAATGCATAACTGCACATTATTATTTCTATAATTGGAGTACTAATTGTGGCCTACTAAATTTTATCTCACAAATGCCTTACTGATGTATATTGATGCTTTTTACTGTTGCAGGTCTTGTGCAGTCAACTATTGTCAAAATTGTTCTTGGAAGTTAGCCTCTTACTTTTAGCATAGGTAAACTCTTATTTTACGTATGTGAAAATGGATATGAACTGTATCTTGTTAACTGTTTTTATAGATGACGATGATTTACCTTTTTTAAATACTCATACTTTTTCTTGTCAAGTTATGTTATTAAAATGAAATGCGACAAGCTTCCTCTCATAATCTGCAGTTAGTTTCTTAGCCAAAAAATATAGTTGTGAACTTCATTAGTTCACATATGCACATTTTTTCTACTTTTAAGATTCTACTATGGAGTTTGACATTATAGTTGTAAGTCATAGTTGGAATCAAATTGTTCTAATCCAGTGAAATTCGCTACTTGAATTCTAATTTTTATATTTTATTTATGTCACATAGGATATCCAATGGATATTAGTGATAAAAGTTGGATGAATCTTCCAAGATCCACCGATGCGTATGAACGTGGGGTGAATACTTTTCTTGATAAAGCATTTGAAAAATCTTCCCAAGGAAATGAAATATTATGCCCTTGCAAAAAATGCTTTAATCGTTATTGGCATTATCGAACTGTGGTAAAGAATCACTTGATTGCTTTTGGATTTGCTCGTGGTGGATACACCAATTGGATATTTCATGGAGAAGGACTGTCAAATAATAAGTCACATCAAAATACTGATGATGAAAGATCCGACATGCATGATGACATAGATAGACTACTTCATGATGTTTTTAAAAATATAGAAGGTGACCAGAGGCATGAAGGAGTAAGAGAGGGACCATCAGAAGATGCAAAGAGATTTTTTAAATTAGTAGAGGAAGGGAAAACAGAGTTATATCCGGAGTGTAAGAATTTTTCAAAGCTGAGTTTCACCATTCGGCTGTTCTTGTTTAAATGCATCCATAGGTTGAGTAATGTATCCTTTTCAGACTTGTTAGACTTGTTAAAAGAGGCATTTCTGTTTGCTCAGATATCCGAGTCTTTTAATAAGGCTAAAAAGGTGATAACTGATTTGGATCTTAATTATTAAAAAATTTATGCTTGTCCTAACAATTGCATGTTATTCTGGAAAGATAATGCCAAGCTAGAGAATTGCTCTCAGTGTGGGACATCTAGATGGAAAAATGTTCGTAATGATTTAACCAATAAGAATACTAAAATTCCAGCTAAGGTTTTAAGGTACTTTACTTTAAAGCCTAAGCTTCAGAGGATATTTATGTGTTCCTAGACATCTGTAGCTATGAGATGGCATGCTACTGAACGACCAAATGATAAGTATATAAGACATCCTGCTGATGGAGAAGCTTGGAAGCATTTTGATTCCTTATATCCAGACTTCTGTAATGATCCTCGCAATGTTAGATTGGGTCTTTTAAGTGATGGTTTTAACCCATTTCGAAGTATGAGCATCTCTCATAGCACATGGCCAGTTATGTTAATCAACTACAATATATCTCTATGGATTTGCATGAAGTCAGAATATATAATATTGTCAATGATCATTCGGGGCCCTTCGTCTCCAGGAAAGGATATAGATGTGTACCTTCAACCACTAATTGCGGAGTTGATTGAATTGTGGGAAGTGGGAGTGAAAAGATATGATGTTGTGACTAACCAAACCTTTTCATTACGTGCAGCTTTATTGTGGACAATTAGTGATTTTCCAGCATTAGCAATGCCTTCTAGATGGAGCACCAAGGGGAGATGGGCATGCCCTACTTGTAACTATGGTACTTGCTCTCAATATCTCAAACATAGTCGTAAGATGTGTTATATGCGTCATCGAGCATTTTTGCCTCCAAACTATCCTTTTCGAAGAGATAAGAAATCATTTGATGGTAAAGAGGATCATAAAAGTGCACCTTCTTCATTATCTGGCATAGAAATTCTTGAAGAGTTGCGTGAATTTAATAATGTATTTGGAAAGGATAAAAAAAAGACCTCGAAAGAATGATAGTCCATGGAAGAAAAGATCCATATTTTTTGAATTGCCTTATTGGCAACATAACAAATTGAGGCATAATCTTGATTTGATGCACATAGAGAAGATGTATGTGATAGTTTGCTTGGAACTTTGTTGGACATACTTGGGAAGTCCATAGATCATGTAAATTCTCGATATGACTTGCATGAGATGGGGCTATGCAAAGAGCTTCACCCAAAAGAAGATAATAATGGAAAAGCTCATTTGGCTAAAGCTTGTTTCTCGATGAAACCTGAGGAAAAAAGATTATTTTGCATCGTTTTAAAAAATGCTAAATTGCCAAAAGGATTTTCCTCAAATATATCTAGTCGTGTACATGTGGAAGAGATGAAAGTATCAGGATATAAGAGCCATGATACTCATGTGATAATGGAGTACTTGCTCCAGGTTGCAGTTAGAAAACCCAAGGAAGTATCATTGACCTTGATTAGGTTGGGAAACTTTTTTAGAGCCATATGTAAGGTTATAAGAAGAAGCGACCTTGATAAATTGCAGGATGAAATTGTAGAAATACTATGTGTTCTTGAAAAGATTTTTCCTCCAAGTTTTTTTGATATAATTATACATTTGACAGTTCATTTGGTAAATGAAATTAAGCTTGGGGGTCCAACTCATTTACGTTGGATGTATTCTTCCGAGAGAAAAATGTGCCAGTTCAAGGGATTGGTTCATAATCGATCAAATTCAGAAGGATGCATAGCAGAGGGCTCCGAGGCTGATGATTGTTTGATTTTCTGTTCAAGGTACCTACCTATTGGTGTGAAGACAAGATTCAGTAGGTACAAGATTGATGAGGAGGAGGACACTCAAACACAAGGGAGATGATTTCTCACATATGTTTCCTAGGACAGGTCATCCAATTGGAAGCGAGAAGAAACGAAAAGGAAAGCCTTTTGAGATGGATATTCATCAGTGGACTGAAGCTCATCGCTACACTTTGTTCAATACTGGAGATGAACAAGTAGAGGCATTTATCAAGTAAGATAAAATAAGCATTAAGATAAAATAATTATTTATATTTTTAACTTTATTTATTTTTATAATGATATATTTTAAATTTCATTTAAAATACATAATACTTAAATTTGACATGCTTGCTTACAGAGAACATAAGAGTTTAATTGATAATAGTGCTAGAGGAAATGCATGGGCAAAATCACAGATTCATAGTCGAGAATTTGTCGGTTGGTTGCAAGATAAAGTTAAACATGTTGAAGTGTCTAGTCATTTGAGATGGTTAGCTAGAGGTCCTAATAAAGTATCTAAAAGTCATACAGGATATTTTATCAATGGATATTGATTTCATACGGTGACACGAGATGCCCCATACAAGACTCAAAATAGTGGTGTAACTTTGTCAGCAACAACCGATAGTTTTGCTAGTGCAAGAGACCAAAATCCTGTTGATGGAATGGTTACTTATTATGGTGTTATTCAGGATATCATTCAGATTGATTATTATGGTTGTTTTACAGTTGTGCTATTTAGATGTGATTTGATTCATAATGAAGTTGATATATATGGATTGACTCGGACATACTTCAACAAATTATGGAACACAGATGATCCTTTTATACTAGCATCTCAAGTGCATCAAGTTGTTTATGTGGAAGACCCAATTGAGAAAGATGTTTATTATGCAATAAAAAAAGTCCATGTGGATTTATATGATTTGGAGGAAGAGAACTGTCCTAATATTGATCAAACATTTTGGAGGGAACCGAGTGATGACATTACTTCATCACATAGGTTGTTTGATGTTGATGTCAGATGGTCGAGAGAAGATCTACCAGTTGATATCGTTGATATTCCCTTCTCTGCAGAATTTTCAGAAGATATAACCATGGAAATTTCAGTAGAGGAGGATGATTTTGATGATGCCGATTGGGATTGGATGGAGGCTGATGATTGATGAAGGAACTTTTAAACTTGTTCACATTTATACTATATATTTTATTGTTAGTGAGTAATAAATGTCCTTCTCTGAGAAATATTTCCTTATGTTTCTTTCTCATATTCATTTTAAGATTAGCGTTGTACTGGTGAGATACTTACTAAGTATTTCTTTTGAATATTTTTTCAGCATTCATCACCATCTTTCTGCTATTCCTTTGAAGAATCTTTCGATTCACTGTGGAGCGACGTACCAAAAATCAGGTGCCTTTTTCACTCATCTCTTTGTTTATTGAATTTTTGGTTAGTTTTTCTCTAGTTTTAAATCATAGTTCATTTTACAACGATCCTACCCTTTGTGTTTAGTAAACATCTACTTTTAAGACAGTGTTTTGGAGTTGAGATGGCATCAAAATCTCAAAAACTGAGTTTGCAAACTCTAAAATAAATGCCCCCTTAGTTTTATGGAACACTTAGTTCTATCTTTTAGTAGTAAAGAGAAAGTTGCTTGAATAGAGTGGAATGGATACATGGGATTCATACAGCTAACTCAAACATGTTTGGTTTTAGATGTAGTGGGTTAATTGATATAAGCAGGGATGCAACTTCTATGTTTTGGAAATGCTGGTCGCATATTTCAAGCATTGGAACTTCTGGTTTTCCATTTTCTTAAACTTTCCGTCTATTTTTTAGATGATATCTGTAAGGTCTACGATATCTGTGATGTCTGTATTATTCAAGCATGATCACTCGTTCCTCTTTTTAGGAGGCAGGAAGGGGGGTGCCGAGTAGACAAAAAGTTGTAGACTAATGGATTATTTCGAATCAGAGATTCCTTCAGCTTTAATAGGGTCAGGCAATATGTATTAAATCATAATTGACTGATGCGTTAAGAGCATGTTTAGTCTATATCTTCCCTTCAAATTTAGATCAATATTCAACATTCTAACTAGATGCATCAGCTAGTGTATGCAGCATGAAATGTCACAGAAGGTCCATTTAATAACTCTTCAGCAGAACCACTTTGCGTTTTTGCTTATTGTTAGACCTTGCATCCAATCGACTTACCAAATAGGCATGGAGGATCTAAGTGAAGAAAAATTCATTGTGACTTACTCATGTTTTCTGATAGATCTGTCTTCCTCGACCACATTTGTATGAAGTTGTTTCTTTTTGGTAATGACATAAACTGGGTTGGAGTATCTGAAGTCTCAGCAACATCATATGTATGCTTTTATAGCTTGTATGTTTTGTAGTTGTGAGAACCAATTAAATAGGGAGCACCATATATTGTTCTGCCAAACACTAGTCATTGTTCTATTTAAACTATTTCCATACTTCTGCTACTGTTCTTGTTTCACCACTAGTTTGTCTTTTCCTTTCGGCTTAGCTTCATTTGATGTGATCTTTTGATTGTTAGCTACATTTGATATAATAACATCATGCTTGTTAATACATCAGGATTGTGTTTGTTTTGTCAAAGTCTTCTAAGTTTCATCTAAGATTATCCCTTAATCTTCATTAAACCATTTTGTCCAATATACCACAGGAAGAACTGCTTCATTTAGCTCAATCTTCTCCCGTGTTTTTGAAAGAACTGGGAAGCAGAAAGAACTGGGAAGCAGAAAGAACTGAACCTTTTGGCTTTTTGAAAACCTATGAGACATGCTTTTGAAAGATTAGCTGACTAGAAAAGACCCTAATATCCCAACCTCCATCCATTTAGTCTTTCCATTGTGTGAATGACTTGGTTATGATGTGTTGATTAGAGTTCTTCGTGATATAGCCGACCCCAACTTGCTGGAATAATGGATTAGAGATGAGCTTCCTTGTTTTGTTGCCTAAACAGTTTTAGCGCATGCTTGTTTCATTAAGTTTTGTTGATTGAAAGTGAGTCTTATTATTGTAATGTTAGGTCTGTTTTGCTGTTACAATCTGGTACTAAACCAAGCTTCATAATGTTACCACAAAACATTTTTTTGAAACTATTGAACCCTGTTTAATGGTTGCACCAAAGAGTTGTCTAAATATGTCGACAGTGTTTAATCTGACTAGTACATTATTTTTCAGGCAAGCCAGCAGCTGTTGCATTTCGTGCTTATTCCAAAGACCAGAGCATCTCCATTCTTCAACAAAGATTAAAGGTAACTCCATGGCTTCTACTCTCATTTTCTTCCTGTGAGAAAAATTACAATGGTATGGGCTCAGGATATGAGTAACAAGTTCAATGACTGGTGTCAATTGTCATAAGTACCTAAAGTCTGAACTCTAGTGCTTCCAGTGATATGTTAGTGATGCTTTGTTGTCAAACCAACTGATTCTAATGCCAGAACCTAGAAACCTGTTCGAAATTGCTCTACTTAATTGGCATACTACTACAGTAACTTATCTGTTTTCTTTTTTTTAAAGTTCAATTGAAAATGTGTGGACTGCTGATGATACTACCCTTTTGGTTTCAGCTGTATGTTCAGATTTGATAACTTATCTTTTCAGCGGTGGTATTTCTAACTTATCCACTCTTAATGTTATATAGATTTTGATAGTCATGAGTCAACAAGGGCATTCAAGAAGAACCAAAATAACAAAAAAAAGGTCATATGCTAAACCTGGAACATTATCTTCCTTGGTACAACAAAGACGGTCATTTTCAACAACACAAGAAACTTTACAAGCTGTGCGATCGGAAAAAAAGAACCTACTAAGGTTAATTGAGAAAGAACTTCCAACTGAAAATCAAAAAGGAGCACCACATCCTAAAGCAAATGAAAAATGTGTAGAGGAGCAACCAACTGTGCAGGAGCAACCACTGTGGAGGAGCAACCACAACCAATTGTAGATCAGGAGCAACAAATTGTGGGAGAGCAGGTGGAAATGGATTCTACAAGAACTCTTCAAACAAATGCATAATCCAAAGAACAAGGTACATATAGCTTTAAGCTTATTAAATTCAATTATGACTTATAATAATTTATTTTGTCTATAGCTTCGGACCCTCCCAATCAAAAAAATACAAGAGGTACCACACAAATGCCAGAGGTACATGCGAGAATTGAGCGTAAGCTAATCAACCTGTTGGTCCGACTAGAGATGTTGTTCTAGAGTTAAGCAGCTTTCTTGGCACATTGGCGAGAAATGCGACTCTTTGCCCTCTAGACATATTAAATTGGAGGTATATGGACACAAAAGATGATTTATGGGCATATACTCAGGTTTGCAGTTACTAATGTTGATTACTTATTAAAATTATTTTACATATTTTACTAGCCTAATGAAATCAAAATATAGGAGAAATATGATATACCTGATTTTGCGAGAGAATGGGCTTTAGAAGTAATTGGATCTGCTTGGAGAAGGCATAAATATGAGTTGAAGAAATTATGTTACAAGTCAAGTTCTAGTCATGAAGAAGATCTAATGGAAAAAAAGCCTCCTTATGTTCCAGAATGTCAATTGAAGGAACTCTTCAAATATTGGGACTCGGATAAATTCAAGGTAATGTTGATTTTGGAATCTCAATTTTTGTTCTGTATTGCGATATGGCTATTGAAGCTTATTTTTCTATCTTCAATTGTTATATTGATGATGTTGCTTCCACCTCTATTTTATTAATTTATTTATTTGCAGAAAATGGCAGAAACCAATACTAGGAATCGAAAAAAGTCAAAGAATCCACACACACGTGGCAAAATAAGTTTTGCTTTAGTTCGCTATGATTTGGTATGTTTTCTACTAGATCTTTATCAAATCTTAACTTGTTATTTTAAATTGATTTTTTTATAACAGTTTTTTTCGTGTGATAAGGAGAAAAAAAAAGAAAGTCATGTATCCATGAAGGAGCTCTTTGTTGTCACAAGAGAAAGACACCCTGAGCGTCCGTATAAAGACTCGAATGTAGACACAATTAGTAAAACCGTACGAACATGATGTAACTGTATTCTTATTTTAAATAAGTTATTTGTTCATAATTAGATATATAAATCTTACTATTGAATTGTCTTTGTTAGGCTCAAATGGAGGAAATTGAAAAAGAACAAAGTGCAGATGGTAGTGATTCTGTTGAGGCATTTTCTTCTGTCATGGGTCCTGAACATCCAGGACGTCTAAGATTATATGGACGCGGCGTTACAAAAAGTTCTTTAAAAAGAAAAGCAACCAATTCTGAACAAATTTGGAATACCACAACTGATGGAGTGAAGCAAATGCAAGAAAAGATACAAAAAATGGAGGAACAAATGGAGGAACAAAGGAGAACAATTCAACAAGATGTTACTGCTAATATAATTGCGCAACTTCAACGTGCTGGATTGATTAATGCGGACATACTGACAGCACTGTGTGTTCCTTCGCCTGGAGAAAATACCTCTGCAGTACATACTAATAATCAGCAAATCTGTCGGCCATCTACAAGCAACAGTAATCAAGGTTAGTGTCACTTCTTTCAATGATTCTTCTGATTCTTCTTCATTCTTTTTGTCCTTGTTCTTCTGAAAGATCCAGCAGCAAATATGTTGGACTTTTTCTTATAGCTGTTGGTATTGACTTTTAGTATGTATCTGACTTATATTTAAGTTTAAAGATCCAGCAGCAAATCTGATTCTTCTTCGTCTGGTTTTATTTTCTGATTTTTATTCTGTGGAACTGTTAAAAGGTCACATTTTGTTAGATGAGTATTGTTCTTTTACTGTTAGTTTGATGTGTATTTGGCTTATATTGAAGGTAAACAAAACTTGTGTTTCAAGTCTTTAGTTTTTCTTTTTTCTTTTCCTGATCTTTTTATGCTATGAAACTACTTAAAGATCGCAATTTTTTAGATGGGTGTTGTTCTTTTATTGATAGTGTAATATGTATTTGGTTTATACTGAAGTTGAAAAAAACTTGTGTTCCTCTTCTTCAGGTTTTGTTTTCTGATCATTTTATGCTATGAAGCTGTTTAAAGTTCACATTTCGTAGATGGGTGTTGAACTTCGATTGTTGGTTTAATGTGTATATGGTTTATGTTGGATTTGAACATAACTTTTCTTCTTCCTATTCAGGTTTTTTTGTTTTCTGATCTTCTATGCTATGAAACTATTTGAAGTTCACATTTTGTTGGATGAGTGTTGTACTTTTATCGTTGTTTTATACGTATGGCTTATTTTGAAGTTTCAAGTTGGCTGGTAGGTTGCATTTGCAAGGGCTAACAGGAGTTTTAGACTCTGTGGGAAAGAATTTGAGCATCTGACCCAAAACTTAAATGTAATGAGTGAGTTCACCTATGAATATATATCACCAACTCAGGTTAAGAAACATTAGATGAACTTGCTGCTGTAGAGTAGATGTAGATTAGATGAACATTAGATGAACTTGATGTAGATTAGATGAACATTATCCCAACCACAAGGCTTGTACCCCTGACCCTAAAGGATAAACTTGCTGTAGAGTAGATGTTATTTAAGGCTGAACTGGATCTTTAGAGCTGAATACCGATAAGCGTCCTAGCAAACGAAAACAATTCAGCATTTTATGGAGAGATCATACAGAGAGAAGCAAATTTGACCTCCTAGAGAATTGCTAAGCTATTTATTCATCAAACAAAATCAGGATGAATACTTGCAGTCACGAAAATAAAGCTTCTTGTTGATTGTGGAAGTAGAAAAATGGGAGTATTATTACATGGTGTCTGCATTTCTATCTATCACAGACATTGATCAAATTTTATTTTTTAGAATCAGTGAAGAAAGTTAGGTGTGGATAGGTGTAAAATCAGCATCAGTGAAGAAAGTTATTACATGGTGTCTGCAGTTTTTCTTTATTATTATATGGTGTCTGCATTGTAAATGTTATTAAATTGGTGATTCATTGACTTGTTAAATTTGAGCCTAGTTGGACATAGTTAGATGTTATGTTTGGTTACAGTCAATAGTGAATACATATAAGGAGTACATGCTGTTTGTTTGCTATTTTAAGAGTGGTTTGAAATAATTAAGAGTTATGTGCTAGATACATGTATTGGATTGGATTGAAGAAGAAGAGGACTCTTGTTATGTATATCTTCTTCTACAAATTCATACTCAACGCCCTTAATCTTGAGAGCCCACTCAACTCTACGACTAAAAGGGCTTAATGAAACACCTAACAACTTCACTTCTCCCATCTCAATACTTGGATATATTTTTAGAGAAAATTTATGTGTGTTGGGGTTTTTCATTCTTGGTTTCTTTGTCTTTCTTTTATACATGGGAAAATTGATTAAAATATATTTTAAATGCAACCTAGAAATGAAAGGGCAATTAATGTTTCTTGATCAATAATTCAGTTGTCCAGTTTGTATGTTTTTTCCACGCTGATAATGACCAGCAACTGACAGCTTGTTTGGATGATGGTTTTTATGGTATAGTATAGTGTGATTAGTGAAAGAATTGCGTTTGTTTTAACTTAAAGTGGTTTTTTTGGATGATGGTTTTTATGGTTTAATTGTTTTAATTGTTTTTTTTAGTTTTTTTCCACGCTGGCCAGCAACCTATAGCTTGTCTGTACAGATGGTTGTTCTCTTCGCAATGCTCCACAATATGACTTATTGTAGCTTGTTATTAAGGCATATGCCTTCCTTAGTCTGTGTTAATTCAGCATACTTATTAAGTTCAAGCATTGATAAATTTTTCATCACAAATGTGGAAATTGACCATGTGTAGATCATTCCACCATTTATTTAGATTTATGAACATTTCTTTTGTTCAATTAGATTTAAAACCTTATTGCAGCAATAACCCTTTTGATGGAAATGGGCTAAAACCCAACTTACCATCCAGTTTTCTGAATCAATCATTTTCATTTGCAGGTAGTGTAGGTGAACAAAGAGATGAAAACAATGAAGGTGCTACTTAGGAGGAGGTGCTACTTAGGAGGATTGAGTTGATATCATGTATTTTGAAAGTTTCTTTTGTTTTTGAACTTGAAAAGCTTGTGTATTCTTAGTTGTGAAAAAATATTATATATTTTGCTTGACCTTGAATCTTGCATTTGATTATAAATAGTTTCTTCTTGTGATTGAAATTTATAGGTATATATAAATTAATATGTTTTATACTTGTGCAATATTTTGCTTATAAATGACAATATATATAGAGAAGAAAATTGCCCCAAAGGTCCAATAAAACCATTGCAATAGACAAGAGAAAAACTCTTGCAATAGTAAATTAAATGTTGCAAAAATTTAATAGGAACAGTTTGGAAACCGACCCAATAGGGGTAAGAACCGTCGCTATGTTAAAGATGCAAACCATCCCAATAGGATACAAGAACCGTTGCTAAAATAAGTGTTGCAAAAACGTTATGGGAACAGTTTGGAAACCGTCCCAATAGGGGGCTAGAACCGTCACTATATGTTAAAGGTCCAAACCGTTGCTGTAGAAGTTTCTATTGCAACGGTTTTGAGAACTGTTGCAAAACGTTGTGGGAACAGTTTGGAAACCATCCCAATAGGGGGCTAGAACTGTCACTATATGTTAGACATCCAAACTGTTGCTTCAGAAGTTTCTATTGCAACGGTTTTGAGAACTGTTGCAAATTTCCGTTGTTATAGAGCTAGCGCAACGCGGCCTGTTAGGAGGGTTATGGAAACTGTGGCAATAGGTTTTTCGCAACGGTATTTCTATCTATGGCAACAAAAAAACAACTGTTGCCATAGGCCATATTTCTAGTAGTGCAAATAATTGAATTTGGTCTTTTAATTAAATCTATACTTTATTGGACTTAATTAATTAACTCAATTATATTAATCCATAATATTTGTTTGGACTAATATATTTTTAATTTAATATAATTTGAATCATTTTATAAAATTTATATTTCGATAAATTTTATATGATTACAATGATGAAGTGGTACCTTCATTATTTCCAATCTTCTCAAGCCTAAGGTACTAGGTTCTTACTTTTCTAATGGTCCCATTTCTTTCCCTCGTGAGTCTCATGGGATGACATGCATACATGTGCACTAAAATGATGTTTAGGTTGTTTTGAATGACTTTAACATGATTTTAGAATGAGTTTAATGGCTTTATGGTTTTTTTTCAAATTATGAACTATGCATTGTACCACATGTTTGGGCGTTTGATGTACTAAGTCAAGCCTTTCAAGCTCTGTTCTTGCACATTCGAGGATGAGTTTTCCCAAGGGGGAGGGGGAGATGATGTAAGGACCCAGATTTGTTTTTCGAGCATCTTTACCAGACCTCTTTGTACCGTCTCGAGCGAAATTTCGATGCATCACTCCATAGAAGGCCCACACGGGCTGTGTGAAGCTACACAGACCATGTGGCCTTTCATGGAGGGACACTTGGTCCAGCTCATGACTGTGGAACTTGAGACGGGGGAAATTTCAGACCAAGTGAGGGAAAACGGCTACTCACACATTCCGTGTGATGTGTCACGGGCCGTGTGGCCCTCCGTGTAACTCTCTACATAAAATTTTTGTAAGTATGGAAGTACCATCTTATAACTTTATCATGCGGAAATTATTTCAAGTACTATCACATGGTCCATGCCATGACCCATGTAGCACCACACGGGCTGTGAAGTCGTCCATGTGGTACCCCTTAGCCTTAAATAAATTGCCAGCGTTGGCTCTGCGAAATTGTCTAAGTAATGGTTTACGATCCGTTTGACTCCTCACGGACTGTCTAGGCAGCCATATGGACTGGACAATTCTAATTTTTTCCCATTTCATTAATGGAATTTATATAATTTTATTTATTTTAATTATGAATTATGACCTTTTACCTATCCTAAACCCTAATTCAGCTGATATCCCTAATTTCGTTTATTATATGTGCATTAAACAGTTTGAAGAGAATTTGTGTCTCTTGAAAACACGTATATGTATATGTATTCATGTGGGATATTATTGACTAAGCACCGATGGATTGGGGGTATCAGGGCTATCCCCAAGGGCCCTCTCCCTTTCCTTAAACTATGTACCAACATAGGAACGTTAGCCAAATGACTGGGTCATAAGGAATGGTTATTAGTTTATTATGTTTATGATATGATTACGGAAAGTCCTTCTTAAATGCGTGGTCATAAGGAAGGTGACCACTGAAAAGCGTGGTCGTAAGGTGTGATGTAGATTACCTTTGACAAGTAATCTTCTCCTTTCAATGGGAGGTCTTTGTCGGACTAATTCATGTAATAGCTCGCACGGATTTGATTTGTCGGTTATAGTCAATCCCCACTATATATGAGCATTGTTACATTTCATGCATCATAAAGTTCATGGCATCTCATATATATTTCTATTGGATATATGATTCTTTCTATATTATGTGCCCTTGTCATCTAACATTGAAATGCAGGATGGGTAAGTCATATGAATACCATGCCCGCATACTTAGTTCATTAAAATGTACTAACGCATACTCCATTCCTACATGATTTTACTATGTAGGGGCCGAACACTTCGAGTATCAACCATTTGACTAGTAGTTTGATTTAGAAGAGTATTTTTGATGAGTCCCATTCTCGAAGGACAAGCCATCTTCCTTTACCTTTATTATCTTCAAGTTCCTTTTTCATTTGAGGGTGAGCCCGGAACATGTCCTGGCCCCCTTTCCATCTTGATTAGAGGCATTCGTTGGATATAATATAGACTCTTTTGAAATCCGCTTGATATGTGTGGTTTGGTTGATTAGACGAGAACACATCAATCGAATCCTAATAATCAACCTCTTTTCCAATTCATTACTACCTTGGTCTAGTAAGTAACAGTAAGAAAATTTTTTGATGTTGGCCACCATTATAAAACACTCAAAACCAAAAGACTTCATTATACCTGTATGCATAATTTTCGAGAATTATGAATAATTCGATTTTACCTTTTTAGTTCTTCATGGTTCCCAAAACAATAGGTGTGGATTTAGCAACTCATGATTTGTATAGATGCAAGACTTATGAATTTGAATAACATAATAGAGCACATACACAATTGAATTAAGCACAAGTAAATCCAAGCTTCAATGAGAATCACAAGATTTAATTAGATGAAATCAAAGGGTACAAGTGTTTCTCATAACGCTCCAATTTTTTTTCTCTACTCTATCTCACTATTTTTTCTGTCAACTATTCGAACTCTCCAAGAAAAATAACCGACGAACCTATTTATAATGTTTAACATATGAGTCCTAAAAGATAGTATAACTGGGTCGGCACGCCTCATGAGTTGCTTTACCGGTCGTATTTTATTTCATCGCTCGTAATCACGCTTTTATAAATTATTTCTACAAAATTGGACTTGTGTTCTACGGTAGGTCTCTACGGCCTGTAAAGGGTTCTGCGACCCATAGGGAGTTCCGTTTGATGAAACTGCAGAAAGTCCTCCTTCTCGGATCCTCGAGGCACGAGACTTGATATATGACTTTTAAACACTTTCACGAACTCTCTGCATGTTCGTAGAACAAAATTTAATAAATTAGCCCCTCAATGTAATTGTACACAAAACATCCTTCACGGCCGGTAGAATGCTCTACGGCCCGTAAAAGTGTCTCGTAACTCCTTGAACTCACCAACTTCTGCTTATTCTTCCGAAATCAATGGAAACCCTGAAATCTTGCAAACCAAACAGAAAAACACATAAAACCCACTAATATCGCATTGAGAACATACAAAATCCCATGTTTTAAGCTTTAAATGTGCTATATTTTTATAGCACATCACACTCTTAACTTTAAATTTTTCCTTGTCTTCAAATGACGAACTCAATCTATATAAGTAGTACAAAAACACACAAACCTCAATCTTATGGCATACATCTCATCACTTTTAAGCACAAATACCTATACCACTTTTCAAAAGATAATCAAATATCAATTTAGCAAACTAATACAGACCAATTCATGTGGCAGTACAACTATGATGAATAAGGTACTACCGATAAGCCACAATCACTTAATTAATATAATGCTAACAATGCAATACAAGTACCCTCACAGAAAAAAGTCCCACAATTTACTCTCAATGATGTTTTCCTTGTATAAGCTCGGGATTATACAAGATCACTCACCTTAAAAAAAAATACTGATGTATTATGCCTAATACCATAGGCTTGCCCCTTCACTCATGATTAAGACCTTCCACTTCTTGGAGTATGATCAGTTTAGAACTTTCTAGTCTTGTAACGTAGTATCAGGGTGCTTTGGTATGATAATTGTTTAACATAGTGACCAAAGGACCTTATTGACACTGCGTGTTTCAACACTTTTGCCCTACCATCACTCTTATTTTTATTCCATTCTCCCTTTCTCCTATTTCAAGCTTTTTTGGGGTCTTTCTTTACATTTTTCAACTTTTTGCTTTGCTTTTACACCTAATTTTTCTTTTTAGCTCATAACTAAGGGTTCACTTACTTTCCTCGCTCTCAGTACATGATTTTTCTCATTTTCCCTTTATCACTAACTTTCCCCCTCCTTCTATGTCTCACCCTTACAGTAGCCATCCTCAACTTAGGCTTTTGGCCTGAGTGGAGGTGCACATTATCCATTCTCCAAACTAGGAAAACTTTTGCTAGCACCCATCAACTTAGGCTTTTTTCCTCAGTTAAGGTGCACAGTGTTCAAGGAAGGATCAGGGTAAATTTCAAGATTTTACAAGTAATAAGGCTAGGTCTCTTAGGTTTTTATGAAGAATAGGTCTATGTTAGGTTTCAACCATTAGGATCAAGGGATATTCTCCAATTTGGTTGTTCATTTAGGCTAAGTGGACATTTAAGAATAATGGCCAAAGATCTTTTTCTACAGTCAAACATAGAATAACAGAGAAAGTTCTGAATTGAAGCACAACTCATAGCAATTTAAGCTCACGCATACATGGCACTGATTACATTATCAACACAAGACTCTCAGACCATGTTTTTTTATCTCAATTCTATCCTCACTTATCAGAACAAGCCGTGTGAACACACATAATCATGCATGATTGCTCTCTAGACTAACAAATCAAAATTTAGTGGGTATCATTTTTCACAAAACGCACAAAAACATGCATATGAAAGAAATCTCATTACAATTTGCTACAAATACTACCTAAACATCCTAAACATGTTGGTTCAATAGAAAATAATAGTCCATGGGGAAAAAGAACACATGCAAGAAATCCCCTAGGATAAACATTTTGGGTAGTTATGGACCAAGGCAACTCAGACTTTACTGAGGCCCAAAATAAACGTACCTCGTAAACCAAGAGGTGCATTTTCCCCAATGCACACAATGAAAAACCAAATAAAGTACCGGGGTCAAAAGGACATACTGGGGCGCCTAAGCATCAGTCTCCACCTTGAGTACTCAGACTTCATCAATTGCCCAAATCTCATTATTTAAATTATCCAGCCTTTTCGTAGACTTATAGATATTCAACGCAACTTCGTCGTCCTTCAACTAAACCTGAGTTAACTGGTTTCCATATCTACCAATGCTCGACTAGTGGCAAGGAATGGCCTCCCCAAAATGATTGGGATGTCAAAGTCGACTTTGCAATCTTGGATTTGCTAAGAATATGAACATCTCAACTTTAACAAGCACATCATACAATATCCCCACAGGCTTCTTCGTCGTGCCGTCAATGATTATTAACCATATATCAGAGTAGGGGCTCGTAATCCTAGCTTCTTGAAGGCCATGAAAGGTATTAGATTAATGCTGGAACAAGGATCACGCAATGATTTTGCAAACTCCACATCTCCTATAGTGCGCGGTATGGTAAACATGCTGGGATCTCCTCGAGTTTGAACCAAGGACCTCGTAGCAATTGCACTGTAATATTGATGCTCTTGGGAGAGCTCCTAACTCACACTGTGCTTCTTTGTGACTAGGTCCTTCATGTACTTTGCACACCCTAGAATCTACTCCAACACCTCAATGAGAGGTATGTGGATAGAGAGGCATTTCAGTATAAAGAGAAAGTGCTTGAACTTGCCTTCCTCCTCTTTGTTTCTAATTCTTTAAGGGAAGGGAGGAAGAGGCCTAGGAATGGGCTTCAACTTTTGTGGCACATCAGCAGCTTCACTCACCCCATCCTTGACCAAATCTATATCCTCTTGAACATCATCCTCATCAACTTGCATAGGCGGATCCATAGTGCTCTTGCTACCACAAGTAGTACCCGCCATGCACTACCTTTAATTCTTAGGATTTTGAATTGTGTTGCTCAGCATTGTACCCCTCTCACGCTGATTAAGTTTAGTTGACACTTGACCAAACTTTTGCTCAAGCTGTTTCATGGAAACAGATGAGACTTCTAATTTATATAGTAGATCTCAGATTTCATCCCCCTCAGAGTCTCATACTGTGTCTCAACTTTCTTCAACAGACGATCAAACATCTTCTTAACTCTTAAGTTGCCTGTACTTGTGTCGCAGTTGTGTGGCAATGACAACTTCTTCATCGTTCAATCTGAACCTGAGTTGACTAGCTTCCATATCCTCCGGTACTCGACTAGTGACTAGGAATGGCCTCTCTAAGATAATTGGGATTCAGCAGTCATATCATGCTTAGAGTGAACGTAGGCGACATAATAATATCATCTGCAGAGTGAATGTAGGCGATGACACTCAAAACCTAGGTATCCCACAATCTGAATCCAACCCACACAACTGTAACTACCAACTCATTAAGATACAATAGATACCCTAGTATAAGATGTAAAGAACTAGTACACAACAACTATAAAAAGTACATCTAAGCGTATATGTGTCACAACTCACCGTGGAGTCAGGCCCAACAAAGGCCAAGTAAGCCATAACCTCATTAAGCACAAGTGCCCATAGTAAACAAACACAATCGTGGTCTATCTTAAGTTTCCCAGATAACTAAATGCAGCAAAGTCATATCTATACCAGAATCAGTTGACACTACAGCATATAATTGATACACAGTCTCCTGGTCATCATATCACAATAGAAATAGGTTATACACATTCAAACAAGTATAAGTTAACTCAGCACACATGCATGTCTCAGGGCACTAGCCTATATTTGGCCCTTCCTGGGCCCCTTCTCTGTGTAAAGAAATTTAAAAGGCAACCTTGATATAACCTATGCTAATGCCCAAGAGGCTAGATAATCGGAAGGATATCACCAACCCAAAATCATATCGCAACCCAGCTGCTATCTAGGATTTTGCCCAAAGAAACCATATACCGGCCCACTGATAATGTACCCTTCTTTAAATAGGGTGCTAGTTCCCCGAACTAAGCTACTAGCTAGTGTTTCATCATAGATAACCCCAAGAAGAGCATAGGATATAGCCATCACCTAGCTACCAAGGTCATAGTCGCGTGTATAACCTGCAAGTGGCTAAGTAGCAATACCTTTCGAAGCACATAACACAAGGTTCCCCTAGGGGTGCACTATACCCCTCCCCAGAACATAGAGTGTTTCTCTAGTCAGCAACCAGTAACACAAGTACACAAAAGATAACAATGGTATACAGGATCATATAAGTCATAGGGTAGGATAAAATCATGCTTAAATAGGAAATTCTACCACAAGTACTCAAAACAGTTACAGATAACCACAACTGCATTATGCATATACATACCAATTAGATATAGCTACTTAGTTAAATGCACAAGATAGTATGTAATCACAGGTCAGCCACAATAACTAGTGTATTTTTGTAGCCTCAGACCATACACACAAACAAGCAAGAGTCAAGCTCAGGGTACATACCTATCATATATTCATAGCCTTACTAGCCCTTTTCGGGCCTTATCATATCCAAACCATATAAGGATTCAACTAGTATAGCAACTACAATTAACGTGTAACGCTTGATAAAATTACCAAAATACCCCTAGAGGAGAGATGTGCGCATAACTCATCTTTTGATGCTCGGATGGAACATCTGAGGCCGGATTTGTGATCAGCACAAAATATTGAGTGGTGGAAAGATCTCAGTCGGGTTTTTAGAGAGATCGGGTCAAAAGATAATTTTTTGTTCCAAAACATGAAAGAGTAAGTCCACGATAGAGCCGCGCCGCGAACCGATTGTGGAGGCGCACTTATGTTTTTCCTTAATATTTTCGACGGGATTGAGAAAACTCATTCAGGAAATTTTTTTCCAAAGATGAACTGTCCGCGACCAGTCCACATCGCACACTTTGTTATTTTATGGCTGGAAATGTTTTTAAAATTTTGCGGGGCATTCTAGTTCATTCCTAACATCTTCTAAAACCCATATATGATTAATATAGGTCGTATTCGTGAAGAAAGGATTCAAAATCCATTCTAAAATCCTCTTCCTAGAAAAATTCAACAAATTAAGTTTGAGGAGAGTTGAGGTTGAAGAGTCTAAAGGAGATTCTATGAGGAATTGCCATTAGCAATCATCACAGGCATGTAAGGCTAACCTAAAGCATGGGATAAATTGAGTCTGTGATTGAAGATAATGAGTTTGATGTGAGGATCCTTGAGTATTTCACTAAGTTTTTACTTAAATTCATATATTTTACATGAATTGATGATCACCACAAACTATTTTCCTGCATAACTTGTTTTCTTGAATGATGTTACAAAATTCTATATCTATTGTACCAAAGAATGCAAGAATAAACTTAGAGGGAAAGAGTCTAGAACCTTAACGATGATGATGTTTGTGATGTTGTGATTGTGGTCCGAATTGATGAGAGTCTTGATGATGTTGATGAGAGTGATGTTCATGAGTCTTAAACCTTGAAACTAAATTCTAAAAGAATGTTTCGAGTGCACGACGTTGATGAGATGAGTTGATATTGATGATGATGTTGATGTTGATGTTGATGTACTATGTCCCTATGGGACCGATGTTGATGATGTTGATGTTGATGTACTATGTCCCTATGGGACCGATGATGATGATATTGATGTTGATGTACTACATCCCTATAGGACCGAAGATGATGATATTTTATGAGCATGTCGAGTTCTAGGAGGAGTATTGAGCTTTGAAATGGTTGAGAGTGAGTCCAACTCGAACACATTAAATACGTGGCCCACGTAGGAGTGTGGATCGAATCGTAATATGAATGTTTCCTTTGTCCCAAAAGAGGACTGATGTTATTTCTTGTGGATCCACTAATAGTGATCTTTTTTACCCCGGGCAAGGTACTGGATGGATGTGGCAGCGACATCGCGTTGTTATATCATCACCAGCTTATTGGTGATGGCTGTCGGTTACAAAAACTCCCAGATAGGTTCCAATTTGATAGAACTCTAATGTTGATGTGACGGTATGAGTCATGATGGATGTTGATGTTTTATTAGCTACTCATTATCCTTATCCTAGACAGGCATGAGTCCATTGATGTGAGTTGAGTCGAGTATTCCTTAAGATGAGTCTAACGTATTGATGATGTATTGATGAGATGTGGATGGGTCATTTGTCTACTCTTTATTCTTGCTTTAGATAGACATTTGACATTCTGAAGGAGTATGACGTTGAGTTGATATTATCCATATACCATTCTATATATATTGTTATATTAGGCCATCTTACATACCGTACATTCCACGTACTGACGCCATTCGGTGCTGCATCGTTTCATGATGCGAATACAAGAGGTAGAGTACTTCCGCAGATGCAACGTTGAGGTTCAGAGATTTTGAGTTTTGTTATTGGTGAGCAATCCTTGCTATCCGAAGGAGCCCTTTTTCGTTATCAGTTATTTTTTTTATTGAGTTGGGTAGCCATGGCCTTTCATGGTACCTTCTTAGACTGTCTAATTGGGTTGAGTTGGAGGCTTCATAAACATGAGTTGAGGTTTGCTGTTGAAGTCTTTTATCCTTTGAGTTGAGTTAGTATTTACATTTGCTTACTATCGATGTTGAGATTGAGTTTGCTTGGCCATTGGCCCTTCTTATTGATGTAGACTGATAGATGTAACTCACTACTTTATCCTAATTCCGCGATGCTTGATGTTGAGTGACTGTCCTGATGATCGAGTTTTCCTCTTGGGGACTAGCAATAGTCACTAGGTGCCATCCACGCTTAGGGTACCCTCCCGGGGCAAGACATAACACAACTCTCAATACGACAACTATAGTGCCACTTCACCATACATATGACATGTGGATTCACAACAAGCTGTATACAAAACAAATCGCACAGCTAAACCTATTCATAATACATTTCTACATATTCCAACTCAAATATGCAATATTTCACCTTAGTCTAAGGTTTAGAGAAAGCCTAGCCTACCTGGAATCCAAGGTCTTTTCCTCTTAGTCAATACATCCAATCTTTTCCCCTTCGAATTGATTTTTGATGATGCTCAGTTGTTAAAATAAAATCTACAAGGTAAATATTGTCGAATGGAATATAAAAACTTGAAGAATGGCTGCAAATACGTCAATCTGGCCTAAAACGGGAAAATAGGTCCCATGCCCAAAATTCCAAACAAGTTCCTAAAAATGGCCCTCATGTCACCCTGAGTCTACAACCAAATCTTTGGTCCAAAACGGATGCCGGAAGACTGAGAAAAGGCCAAAAATGAAGTCAACTTTCTAGGCAAAAATTCTTTTCAAAACAGTTACGGTCAGAATTCTCAAAAATTCTATAAAATCAGTTAACACCAAGCATACCACAATGTTCCTCTCGGAACATATAACAATTTAGGATCAGATTGCATTTCATTCTGTCAAGAATCAATTGCGAAATAAACACGTAATGTTTTCACCAATTTCAAGAAACTAATTAGATAAATCAGTTAATTACCTCAAAATACACATCAAATGCCAAATCCGACTTCACCGTGACGTTCCTGGAGAAAATTTGAGTCAAGTAGGCTTTTGAGTCACTCAAATCGGATGGAAAATGAGTTTGAAATCGTTGTACGAAGATGATAGGACATATGTATATATATATATATATACAGGAGGTAATTTCCTTGGAAATGACTTTTTATACATGCCGGATACTACCACCAAGCTTCCACGCTGCATCCTTGGGTCACACCGTGTGGTAGCCCCCATGTCCTGCCACATCACCCACTTCCCTTAACTCTTCAAGTTCCTTTTTTATCGTTTCAGGCTCATTTGAATTCCAATTTTTGCAAACGAACTATGAAACCATATGAATTTTGACATTTAAGATCCAATAGTGCAATTGGAATTTCCAACGGAACTTCCTATGATAAAATGAAGGTCCCACTTCTTTATACGCAACTTTTGACGAAAAGCCCCCCGGAAGGGGAGGGGGGTCAAATTGTATTCGGATGTCCATGGTATCAAACAAGGGGACGTCCTTGACAAAATTTAATGTCTTGGAGCCAACATAGCTATCAAAATTCTCTTCCGGGGCACCGTCCCTTAGTGCGTTGACTGGGTCAACTATTAACCGGTTATGGCACCAAATTTGCAGTCTATGATATAATTGCACCGAATGTGCTCAGAGCCAAATTCGATCATTACAGAGGTAATGGAATCATAAGAGTTCCATTCTAAGTCCATTTACTAGTAGTATACCCGAAAACATTATTTTACAAGTACAACTTCTCCGTTAACTCAAAAATCGACATAACTCTCGAATAACCCGACCAATAATCACCCCAATAGTCCTAGGGTCTCTATGGACATGCTCAAATCAATATAATAACAGAAAAACTACATAAATGACCCAGAGGGTCATTACATTCTTTGGGTCTTCTTTTTAATTCGTCTTTTGAAAGGTCAAATTTCCTCCGTGAAGCTAGCTTTTCTTCATGTTCATTTGGCGTTCGTCCTTTAATTCTAGTAGTCTATCTCAAGTACTTGATCCTTTCAAATTCATGTTTATCTAAGAACCAACTAATAATATAGGAGATTCTTTTTGCAAAAAGAATTTACACATTTGTATATTTTCAGAAAGTGTAGAAACATTTTGTTCTACCTAAAACTTCCCGAACAACACCAGAAATTATAGTGACCATACCTATTTATTTCCACCGAATTGGCTCCACGATTCGTAAAACCATCAGGGAATTACTGCCCTTTTTATTTCCTCAGAATATTTGATAAACCATGTATGGGTATTTGGCCTAATATACATAAAATTGTACCTGGTTGCCTTATAATCATATCAATTATGTCTGAGCTCCCTGAACTTTTTTTAAGGGGGATAAGGGAATGTAAATGGTTGGAAAACCATTCAAAATGGCTTAATATTCTTCTAATAGTAAATCTTGAGAATTAGATACTATCTGGACCATTAACATATGCTAACTTATGCTCAATTTCGACCGAACCAGTATCTATTAAGATAAACTCATAATACTTTCGGGTCTTTAATTGATCTTCTATCTCTACATAATTTTGATTGGTGTAGCATGGTTTTAACAACTCGGCTAATCCAAATTCTTCATATTCTATATCAAGAGCCATGATTAGTAATACCTACAAAACTGTTATTGGAAATTCTTTTTTATCCAATGAAATAACCTTTTCTTTATTTTTTCCCAGGGTGTTTGGGATCGTTGCCTGGAAATATGTCTCTAGGGGTTTCATTTCATAATGATCTTTTGCTTGGACAAGAATTTTTATAGTCATTGTCAAGGGGTTATCTTTAAGATTTCGTTTATTGGGTAAACAGATTATGGGTTCTTTTAATGATAGGGGAGTGTTGGGTTTAGGTAGAGTTTAAATTCTACCATGACTGGATATCTATTTTTGTTCTTTTTTATCCCCTCCGTTAAAGGGCTTTTTCATTTTTTTCTTTTGGTTTGAAAGGATGAAGTAGCAACCTCAGGGGCCTTATTCCCAGTATTCCTAGTCTCATTATTTCCTTGTAAAATCTCTCATGTGAAAAAGTAAGGGAGAGATTTATCTTCTTCTTTTTTAAATTCTATTTTAAAATCAAAGCTTGATAATAAGGCTTGCCATCTGGAAAATATTTGTTTGAAAAATAAATTCTTAACATCTTTTTGTAAAACATCCTCGGTTGCTTTGCCGTCTACTCTTAACAAAAATTCTTTGTTGATTAAATCATCTTGAAAGTTAGTAATATATAGTACTATAGCTAAAATTTCCTTTTTTATAGTACTTTAATTCTTTTGGGTATCCTTTTAATTTCCTGAAGTGAATCTCCCTAATTAATCAACGGGTTCTACAAAATCTTTTGTTTATGTATACCACCATATCCTATTTTGGACGCATCTGTTCCTACGCTTATTAGAGCATCTGAATGTTGTATTCCTAGACATGGGAGATTTTGACCTATTGATTTGTACTAGAGTATTCTAATCCCCATGGCGTGGGATTCTTTTTAAGACACTAATAGAGGGGTTTACAAATTTGGCTAATATTGGGGATGAAATCTGCAATGTAATTGAGACTCCCTAAAAGTGTCTGAAGTTGCATTTTATCAATTAATTCATCTAGAAATTTAGACCAGAACTCTATGGCTCTACAGACGGGTTTATAAGTTCCTTGATATAAATCATGGCCAAGAAATCTAATAGAGGTCCAAAATGACTTAATACTTTTGGCACTAACTACTAGTCCATTTTTTTTAACAATCTTTAAAATGGTTTAAAGATGGTTAAAGTGTTTGATCAATATCTTCAGATTATATTGATACATCATCTATGTAAACTACAGAGATATGACTATGTGGATAAAATATATTATTCATAATATTTTGAAACTCTGATGGAGCATTTTTAAGTCCAAAAGGGATTGCATTCTATTAATATTATTCAAATGGGACATTGAAGGATGATTCATAGTTATCTTTTCCGGCAATTTGTATATGCAAAAATCTTGATTTCATTTCGAAGTTGCTATGAATATTAGCTTTATAGGTTCTTTTAAGAAGATCTCTTTTATTAGGTATGAGGTACCTAATCATGTTTAATACTTTATTAAGGGACTTATAATTAATAACTAATCTTAGGACACCTCTTTCCTTTTTGGCACAATTATTAACATAAAAGGCTGAACAACTCCAAGGTGATTTGGATGGCCTAATAATCTTTTTGTCTAATAAATCATATATTTACTTTGTACAATATTTCATCAATTATTTATTTGAATGAGATTTTCCTTAGTGGGTATAAACTTTTCATCTAATCCCTCCATATAGGAGAGTTCAACAACATTATTTTTTTTTCTTTCCCAAAATGCATTAGGAAAGTCTGAACAAAATTTCTCATTTTATCTCTTCTTGTAGGCCTTGATTTTGGCTTCAACCTCCATGACATTTAGCAAGGATTTATTTTTTAAAATTATATCTTCTCTTAAATAATTTATTTGTTGTGACAATAGATTTATTCTAAAGATATCTTTATTTTTTATATGGTCACTTTGTTCTTTTGATATATTATTTAGACAAGGGAGAGTAATTCTTTTCCCTAGTATATTGACATAGGTACCATCTAATTTTGCAGTGTAAGGTTTTATTTGGGTACAAAAGAGATGCTTAATATTATTTCTTTATTCATGTCATTTGTTATTATAAAATCATTAATGAAACAAATTCCTTCATTACATCTATGTCCTTTATGGAGTTTATAATTTATATTTAGTTGTTCTACTATTGCGGTGAATAACCGAGTAGTACTTTTTTCAAGATATTTAGTAGGTATAAGTCCTTCAATGATGCAGTTTTTTTCTGTATCATTATCAAATAATACAATTTTATGAATGGTATAATTTTTGTTTATAACTAGAGTAATAGGTATATGGTAACTTTGTGCTCTAGTTGTAGTATTAATTCCTTATTTTGTCTCAGGAGGTTTCTATATTTCTTTTGATGTTTCCCCGATTTCAAATTTTGATTTTAATTGTTTATTATGTATTAAATTGGTTAATGTTTTATCAGTCTCAAGATTAATAAGTATTTTTTTTAATTTCTCTAACTTCTCTTTTTTCTTGTACTAATTTTATCTGAAGGTCTTGTAAGGTGGTTTCTGAATTTTTTTTGTTAAGTTTATTTAATATAATTTCCATATTAAATGGTTTAACAATATAAATATCAGACTGCTGATTGAGGATTATATCGTTTAATGCGATCAAATATTTTTTCTTATAGTCCAGGTCTTCTATATGGTTAATTATGTCTAGGAATACTTCTTTACTATTACTAAAAATGACATTAATAGAGTAGTTACTACAGGTACAAATTGCACCACCACCAGGCTCACAGTTACTCTTATCGGATTTTTACGACGTATCGAACTGGTCATCCTTACGAGAACTCTTTGGGAAGAGAAGGAATTTTACTTTCTTCGATGAATGAATATAGTTTATTTTTAACATCATCTTCTAATTCTAACATATTAATTTTATCTTTCTTTTTATTAGGTATGTGACAATCTCTATTTCTGTGTTCAAACTTCCACAGTTGCAACACTTATCTGTATTATTTGTTTTAAATTTACCTTTATTGTATGAGTTGAATTTGTTCAATCTTTATTTACTCTTGTAATATTTATTTAATGTTATAGTAATTTTGGAGGATTCTTTAGAAGGAGCATATATTTTGGTATATCCAAAGTCTTGACACATTTATAAACGTACATAAATCTAGTCTTTTATTAACTATTCTTTATTGACTATCCTGTATTAACTTCCGAAGGATAGTGATATTTTACTATCCTTTATTAACTGATTTTTATATTTCATATACGTACATAAATCTAGTCCTGTCACATTTATAAAACCTATAAGGTCATCATAAGTTAATCGATAATAGAGAATTTTTCTGAGAAATTTATCTTAACCTTTTCCGCAAATGAGGTTGGTAAACTACAAATAATTTTTTCTTTCAAATATTCATGATCACAATCTTTTCTAATCATAACCTGTAACTCCTGATAAAATTACTAAAATACCCCTAGAGGAGAGTTGAGTGCATAACACGTCTTCCCATGCTCCAATAGCGAATCCGAAGCCTAATATGCGACCGACATGAAAATTGAGTGGGAAAGTGGTCTCAATTGATTTTTAAAGCAACCAGATCAAAAGATAATTTTTTGATGTGACAATGAATTCTAGAATGAGGGCACAACTGGTGTGCGACATGCATCTACCGCGGACCAACACTTAGTTTTGTTCAAAAAAAATTCTATAGTAATAGAAACCTCATTTGGAAAATTTTCGATGAAAATACAAAAAATTTTACATTCTCCGCATCACGGACCCCATGTCTTGATACAGACTTTTTTCAAATTTCGTAAGGGGCATTCCAGACCTTTCCAAACTCCTCCTAGACTTAAACTGCGATTAAAATGTGTTGTTTTATGCATAAAAATGGTTTTAAACCGCATATGCCCTTTCTATGTCATTGAAAAAGACTAGGGCTAAAGAGAAGAGAAGAGGAGCATAAAATTGAGGAGTCGAGGAGAGTTCTTGAGGATTTATTGTCCAAAAGCTTCACACTAGGCATGTATAGCTTAACTAAAGCATGGGATTATTCTCCCATGTGCCCCATAGATGGTAATAGAGGAGTTGAGAGTCCATGAGCCCCCATATATGTTTCTTAAAATACTTCCTTGATTATTTTCTTTAAAATTAAGCCTATTACATGTATTTTCATATGTTGATGATCATCCAAAACTTGTTTTCTTTATTTGAATACTTTTCATGAGATATTGTATAAACTCTATATGTTAATTTGTGAAAGCATGAGTAGTGATCCTAGGGATGGAGTCTAGAGCCTTGATTTGAGTATGTTAAGTAAAGTCTTGATGTGAGTATGAGGTTGAGTTAATTATGCTTGATGATCCTATGTGTCTTGATAATTGATTTCTTGAATTCTTACTAAACGACTTCTTCTAATTGACGATCTAAGTCCTTGAGTTCTTAAATGAGAATTGAGTTAAACAAGATGAGTTTAAGTCCGTCAAATAATAGAGGACCCTTGAGTTTGAGTTAATGGGATAATGAGAGTCCCTATAAGGCAAATTTGATATGATTGAGTTGAGATGAGGAGTCTTATGAGAATTGAGTCTTGGGAGGAGTATCGAGCACCGAAATGAGTAAGATTAAGAGCAAGTCCAATTCGCACTCATTAAGTATGTTGCTAAGTAGAGGAGTGTGCTAAGTTTCATTCAAGTCGGACAAGTTCCTATCTTTAGGTCCAAGTTCCGTTAGAGTTGGACAAGTCCTCATCTTATTGTCCTTAAACAATAGGACTTAATATGATAATTTTCTGGATCCCTTGTGGATCCTAGGCGTTCCTTACCAGGAAAGTACGGAATGACTGTGGCTACATCAACAGAATTATTATACAATCACCGGCTCAATCGGATAAGAGAAACTCCCAAAAAGATCCTACCTTGAGTACTCTAAGTCGGGTTGAGTTGAGTTTAGTTCCATTGAGTTGAGTTGAGTTGATTGATGAGGTTGATGGGTCACTTTATTCTTGATTTAGATAGACATTTGACATTCTAATTGAGTATTATTTTGAGTTGATATTGTTTAAATATTGTTGTACCTTTTTCTGTTTCATTCATCTATTTTACATAGAAGTATATTTCACGTACTGATGTTCCCTTTGGACTGCATCATTTTAGAATGCAAAGGCAGGTACAAAAAATCGTCAATAGGCACTTCATTGAAGATTTGAGCATTCAGCTGAGTTGGTGAGCCTCCTTTACTTATGAATATCATTCTATATTTTCATCTTGCTTATTAGAGCTAGACTTTGAGTTAGCTTTATTTTGTTTTGAGGTAGCCATGGGTCTATCAGTGGCACCAATTGATAGTGATTAAGGCTTCATAGACTAGAGTTGAGTATTGATGTCGACACTTGTTGAGCTAGTTCTTTCTCACTAGCTTATTTATTTTAATATGATATTTGAGTTAGAGATTACCCATTGTGATCTTTAGATTGAATGTATTGATGTGATGAGGCTAAGTGGTTCACTTAGGGACTAGCAATAGTCTTCAAGTGCCGGCCACATCTAAGGTACCATCCTGGGCATGACAAAGTTGGTATCAAAGCATAGAGTTCAAGGGTCCTAGGGAGTCTATGAAGCTGTGTCTAGTATATTCTTGTTTATGGGTGTGTTATCAACCACACTTCATAAGCAGGAGGATATGGAACGTTAGGAGTTGTTATACTTCTTTCTTATTCCAATTTTTGCGATAGACTTAAACTATATGAAATCTTTCTTTTGATTTGTGCTTTATGCATTACAGAGTTGCGATCATACCCCAAGAAGAGTTGTTAGAGGAAGAGGGCTTCCTTTTAGACAGAATGCTAACCAACATGAGCCCAACATCATGACAACCCATAGGCCTAACTATCCCTGCTAAGCAGCTCCCACAAGTTGAAGCCTCGAATGTTGAGCTTCGCCAGTCTATCTAGACTTTAGCCCAGGCTATGACAACACCTCCTACTGGACAAGGAGTGGGTAGACAAGATGCTCCAACTGTATCCAGAGTCTGTGAGTTCTTGAGGATGAACCAACCAGATTCACAGGGTCTACACCAATGAGGACCCAGAGAATTACATTGATCATCTTTGTAAGGTATTTCAGGTGATGCATGTGGTTGATGCTAATAGAGTTGAACTGGTTGTTTACCAGCTCAAGAGCATGGCCAGACTATGGTTTGACCAATGCAAGAAGGGTAGAGGAGAGGAATCCCTATTGCTGGCTTGGGCAGTGTTCGAGGAAGCTTTCTTAGGGTGCTTCTTTCCAAGAAAATGAAAGAAAGCCAAGGTATGAGAGTTCTTGAATCTAAAACATAGCTCCATGATTGTGCAAGAGTATGGATTAATATTCACCCAACTATCTTGCTATGCTCCAGTTATGGTTGCTGACATGAGGGGGAGAATGGGGATGTATGTTGATGGGCTAAACAGAGGGCCAAGGAAGGATGGGAGGGGAACTATGTTGGTGAGTGACATGGACATTGGGAGGTTGATGCCTTATGTCCAACAAGCTGATGAATAAAGGAAGTATGACACAGATGAGTTCAGAAATAAGAAAGTAAAGACTTGCAGCCACGAGGTTAGTAAGAAAGAGAATGGGAACAAGAGCCGCCTACAAACCGGGCCTTCATCTACTAGTACACCCCGCCCCCCGGAATGGACAGGGGTCTCATAATCTTAGAGCTAATGAATCTTAGTCACAAGAATGTGTGGCCCAACCTTCCTAAGGAAAGATATGTTATGGTACGTATGGCAAGTTTCACTTGGGAGAATGTCGCGGAGGGAATATCAAATGTTACAAGTGTGGTAAAATGGCTCACCTATAGAGGGAATGTCCAATGTGGTCATACAAAGCAAGATCATCTATGCCAACACTACCAGAAGATGTCACTAATATGTTTGAGTCCCTACTATAACTATGATTAGTTTGATTCATGTGTTGTATCGTTTGTGACCCTTCCCTCATTAATGCGTTTATCCTGATTGAGTGAGCCAACAGTGATTGCACCCTTCCCGTCCACCAGAGGTACCATCGTTGATCAGTTTGAGTTTAATGTGAATGATTTTGATGTTATCTTGCGTATGAATTGGCCATACGCTTATTATGACATTGTCGATGGTATGATTCAGAGTATCAAGTGTTAAATGTATAATCGTGCTTATTCTTGCATGTAGAGGTAATAAATGTAGGTTTCGCCAAAGGGGGAGATGATAAGTTCCTTCAGGTCAAGATAGTGATGTTGATAGTAGTAGTCTGAGAGTGAGGGTAAAGGAGGAGGACTGAATGTGTCGGGATAGTGGTGTTTTATTTGTGTCAGATAGAGGTAGAGATAGGGAAACGAAGGTGGGGAAATGAGACTTTATTACAGGTGATAGATTGGTAAGAGTAAATTAGAGTGCTTATAGATAAGAATATGTCGGTGTATCTTTGAGTAAGAGTTCATTCAATGGTGGAGGCTGAAGTGCTAAGTAGGCTTAATAATTCATAGAGATAGTGAAGTATGTAAGAGTGATAGGTCTGAATGAGTGGTTGTTATTGTGCGAGTATTGATGATAAACTATTGAAGACTTCATAATAAGGGTTCCGAGTAAGAGTAAGGCCCTCTGAAAGCATACAGCTTTAGTATGAGCAATTAGCGTTGTACAAATATGATCATATTAAGAATAACATTCAGGGCGTAGAGTTAGGCTTTAACAGAATAAGAGAATGTGGTTAAGCACAGACTTGAACGGGAGATATGAGCTTAAATTGATAAAGTATAGAGGCATGAAAAAGAGTGTAATTGAGATGAGGTGTTGAGCTTGAGAGTTATCCATAGAGTCTTGTATATTACAATGGTTCTATTCTTGATTAGAGTTGATGAACTTCTTCTTGAGTTAAAATGAGTGATTGTCGAGGTGTTTACATGATTAAAATTGATTGAGTTCTGATGTTTTTTTTTGTGCCTAACGAGGAGAGTGTTAAGGGTATGTCCTTACCCTTGACATAAATTAATCTGTCTATTCTTGAGTTGATATATCTAATCTTGAATCTAAATAGAATTTGTTGAGGTTGATGAGGAGTCAAGAGTTTGAGATCAGAGTTATTGAGTGATTCTTGAGATTAGTCTTGAGTCTATTCGTGTCTTAATGTCTACCTCTGCTCATCATTCGAGGATAAAAGATCCTGAGGGGGAGATGATGTAACACTCGATAAAATTACCAAAATACACCTTGAGGAGAGGTGTGCACATAACGTGTATTGCCATGCTCTGATGGCCAATCTGAGGTCGGATATGCGATCTGCATGAAAAATTGAGTGGGAAAGTGGTCTCGGTTAATTTTTAGAGCAACTGGATCAAAAGATAATTTTTCGATGCCAAAACGAATTATAGAATAAATGTGCAAATGGTGTGCGATGTGCACCTGTCGTGGACCAACACTTATTTTTGTTCCAAATTTTTTTAATGGGATTAGAAACCTTGTTCAGAGAATTTTCAACGAAAAACCCAAAATTTGACACAGTCCTCGTCACTGACCCTATGTCCAGAGACAAGATTTTTTCGAATTTCGTGAGAGGCATTACATACCTTTCCAAACCTCTCCTAGACTTAAACAATGATAAAAATTAGTCATTTTAAGCGTAAAAAGGGTGTTAAACCCCATTATAAGTCCTTTTTAAGTCATTTAAAAAGACTAGGGCTAAAGAGAAGAGAAGAGGAGAGTAAAATTTAGGAGACAAGGAGAGTTCATGAGGATTTATAGTCCAATAGCTTCACATTAGGTATGTAAGGCTAAACTAAAGCATGAGATTGTTCTCCCATGTGCCCCATAGACGGTAATAGGGGAGTTGAGAGTCCATGTGTCCCCATATATGTTTTTTGAAATACTTTCTTGATTATTTTCTTGAAAGTTATGCCCATTAAAAGTATTTTCATATGTTGATGATCATCATAAACTTGTTTTCTTGACTTGAATACTTTACATGCGATATTGTACTCGGTGTGTTAATTTGTGAAAGGATGCGTATTGAACCTAGGGATGGTGTCTAGAGCCTTGGTTTAAGTATGTTGAGTGAAGTCTTGATGTGAGAATGAGGTTGAGTTAATTGAGCTTCATGATCCTATGAGTCTTCATAATTGAGTTCATGATTTTTGAATAAATGACTTCTTCTATTTGATGATTTGAGTCCTAGAGTTCTTAACTGAGAATTTAGTTAACCGAGATGAGTTAAAGTCCCTGAAAGAATAGAGGACCCTTGAGTTTGCGTTAATGAGATAATAAAAGTATCTATCAGGCTAATTTGAGACAATTGAGTTAAGATGAGGAGTCTTATGAGCATTGAGTCTTAAGAGAAGTATTGAGCGCCGAAATGAGTAACAGTAAGAGCAAACTATGTTTCCAAGTGTAGGAGTGGGCTAACTTCCATTGGAGTCAGAAAAGTTCCTATTTTGAGGGCTATGTTCTGTTAGTGTCGGACAAGTTCTGACCTTGAGGGCTAAGCTCCGCAAGAGTCGGACAAGTTCTCATCCTATGGATTAAGTTTTGTTAGAGTCGGATAGGTCCTCACCTTATTGTCATGAAATAATAGCACTTAATATGTTAATTGTTGAATCCATTGTTGATCCTAGGCATTCCTTATCTGATAAGTACACAATGGCTATGAATACATCTGTCGGATTGTTGTACAACCACTAGCTCATAAGTGGTTGTTGTCGGATAAGAGAAACTCCCAAAAAGTTCCTACCTTGAGTACTCTGAGTCGAGTTGAGTTGAGTTTCATTGAGTTCCATTGAGTTGAGTTGAGTTGAGTTCCATTAAGTTGAGTTGAGTTGATTGATGAGGTTGATTGGTAGATTGGTCACTTTTCTTCTCTTTATTCTTATTTTAGATAGACATTTGAAATTCTAATTGAATATTATTTTGAGTTGATGTTCTTTCTATATTATTCTACCTATTTCTGTTTGATTCAGCTATTTTACATACCAGTACGTTCCACGTATTATGGTCCCCTTTGGACTGCATCATTTTATGATTCAGAGGCAAGTACCAGAGATTGTCAACAGGCGTATCACTGAGGATTTAAGCATTCAGCTGAGTTGGTTAGCCTCCTTTACTTCGGAGGATCATTCTTTACTTTCATCTTGCTTATTAGAGTTAGACTTTGAGTTAGCTTTAATTTATTTTGAGGTAGCCACGTGTCTGTCAGTGGCACCAATTGATAGTGATAGAGGCTTCATAGGCTATAGTTGAGTATTGATGTTGAGACTTGTTGAGCTAGTTCTTTCTAACTAGATTATTTATTTTAATATGATATTTTAGTTAGAGATTGTCCATTCCTATCTTTAGTCTTCTGCTGAGTTACCTAAGTTATTGAATGAATTGATGTGATGAAGCCAATTGGTCTGATTGGGGACTAGCAAGATTCTCCGAGTGCTAGCCACGTCTAGGGTACCCTCCCAGGGCGTGACAGAACCTTATTAAGGAAAACATCTTTATAACATCTGAAATCATCTAACTTTGCACTAGAGAGGTTAGATAATATTTCTTAACTCCTATCTTGAAAAAGTTGAGGTTCCTATAAAATGTTTAACTATACTATAGATTAAAGTAGTAGTAGCATCTTCAAAAATTTAATTTTCTACTATTTGTCCTATGGACTTAGTGTTAATAACTTGATTAATAGTTGTAGCATTAGTCATTTTTTGCCTATCATCTTCTATGAGGTTGTTATCCCACCAATTTTTTTTTGTGCCTAACAATGACTAGCATGACAACTTGTTCATCTGATATATTTTTTATTTTATATTCTGTAATAACCATTTCCATTTCGTGTAGCTTATTATAAGTTTGATTTTCTGCTAGTGCATCAATATTCCACTCCATTATTTTCCTTCCGGTGAAATTTCAGATAAAAATTCATTTTCTTCATACTACATATTTGGAAAGAGGACTTCTTATAATAATATTTTCTAGTAGCGTAACTGGAGATTAATTTATCAATATTATTATTTTTAGATAAAGTGTTAATTGCTTTACTATCTATGAATTTTAATTTTTTTATAAATTATTTCTACAAGATCATCTCAGGTCGATCTTGAAGTTTGGGGCTTTATCTTTTGAAAATTTAGGTAGCTTAAATACTGGATGAGTTTCTAATTTTTTTTCGTCAATGTAAGAGGAAAATGTTTGTCCTTAATAACTGACTTATTATCAGCTTTAAGGATTCGATTAGAAACTACATATAGCAGTTGAATTGTATAATTATATTGTTGTAATGTTATTTTATCTCTTTATTTGTTGGATCACCTTTACTGTTTATTATGTCTATTTTAACAGACTATGTGGTGGCTATTCTACGATCTACAGGTTGGCTAATTTCATCTAAAAGGGGGAATTTGGATTCATTTACCTTGTTACTAGTACTATTACCATCTATTAACAATCATATTTTAACGACTTTTGTTGGTCGTCCAACTTACCGGTATATTCAAACCATTTGAATAATTCTATTTTACATCATAATCTTTTCATATTTTTACACAACTTTTCTCTAAATGTAGTTCTCTCATCCATGGAATATTTTTGCATATACATTATCTTTGTATAGATTTTTCTCGACAAACCCATACTTTATCTAAATATCGAAAATCTTGTTCATAATCTTTGTCGGATATTTGTAATGGCCCTTGGGGTCTTTTCTATGGTTTTGGAGTTATTTTGTTGATTGGAGATTGTGTATGGTAACCTCGAGCCATCTATGACTTATTGGATGTGTTGAGATAATTTTTGGGTGAATTAGTTGTGACTTAGATAGGTTTTTGAGTTAATAAGAAGTTAAGATTGAAAAAATGAGTTTTCTTGTAAAGTTTAAGGAAACAACCTTGGAATGGAATTCTGATGGTTTCAACATTTCCAAAATGGCCGAAAAACGTTAGGAGTGTGGTTGGTTCAAGGTTTGAGGATCCCAGTGTGGATTTAAGCCAAAAATTGCAAAACAAGTTCAACTGGAAGCTAAAAAGTGTTTTTCTATAAAAACCTAGGGAAACGTGCTTGAAATGGAAATACGCTAGTGTGGTAAGCTCCACAACGTTTAATATAGCCTAGAATGACCTTTCCATTGGATAGCGAGGACTTTCTAATGAAATTTGACCCCCTCAATCTTATAGCTAAAATTAGCTGGAAAGAAGTGGGACCCTCACTTTTCCGTATGATGTTCGGTTAGAAATTTAGAGGTTGCCCTTGGGTTCGAAAAGTGAAAATCCATATAGTTACATTATTTATTTGTGTAAAATGGACATCAGATGGCCCGTGAATTCCCTGGGGATGTTTTTGGAATGGCTGGTGATAGCAATAGGAACACACACCCGCGCCGGCGCCCGAAGGCACTCTTCTGCGTTCGATCGGCATGGCATAGGCGCGAGAGCATGTGCACGCGACTAGTCCGGATCCGCACGATTAGGTCGTGTCCTTGCAACTAGGCCGCATCTGCGCAACTAGGCCGCATCCGCATGATTAGGCCACATCAGGGCGACTAGGTCGTGCCCAAGAAAGTAGGTTACGTCCGCATGACTTCGACACAAGTGGTGCAAAGCCTATGACGGTTGGAAGCGGACACCTTTGGGCAAATATTTCTGCGAAGCATAACTTTTGATCCATAACTCTAATTTTAGTGATTCGAAAGACTAAGTTGAACGGATATTTGTGTGGAACATTATGGAGGTTTCGGATTTCAGTTTCAATGCATGTTTCGAAGTAGAATTCCCATTTTCACTAATTATGTATCAGAAATGTGTGAAAATTTACATTGTGATATCTTAGTAATTTTTATCGGAATTAAGTGAAATTGGTATCTAAATTATTCTATTTTTCCGAGAGGAATGCATTGGTATGTTTGTATCTTGATAATTTGACTGTATATCATATCAAATTTGACTTAGAAATTATGTAAAATAAAATTTGATAAGAAATGTCACCTTATTTTAAAGTCATTTCTTAGTCTCCTAGGATCCATTTTTGGGCTTAATAACTGGCTACAGACTCGAGGCGACGTAGGAATTATTTTATAACGATTACTTCAAGATTTCAGACATGACCCCATTTTTCCCTATTTAGGCATAATTAATATAATTTCGCCTATTATTTTTGTAATCTTACAATTGAATTGATTGTATTGACCATGTGTATCGTGCTTTTATAGTTAAACAACATCTGGAGGCTATCAGGAAGGGAAAATCTCGATTGGATTGACCTGGAGCGCGAGGAACCGTCTTTCGGGTAGGCTAGGCTTTTCTAAGCCCTAGACTAAGTTGAAATATATGCATGTTTGAGGTAGACTGCATATAAATGTATTTTTTATTGGCTTAATTGCGTAGTGTGTGTAGTATATTTTTATCTATGATCTATATGGGTAGTATATGATTATGCGGGGTGGTAATTATGCTATTGATGACGATATTAGTTGTAAATATGAAATTAGCCGAGTTTTGGCACTGTTGCACTGCGAAAAGGTCTGGCAAAGGCTGGATATGGGCTAATGCTTTGTGACAGGTATGTATTCTTGTATACCACTTGTCTATGCTGATGTGCTGCCTGATGCAATTGAGATATACTAGTTGTGAGGTTGTTTATTAATTGTTTGCCACACTGCGGATTGATTCTTGTATGGATATGATTCTGCTGGGCTTAGTTGTTTTGGATATATGTTATATAGTTGTAAGTGCCTATACTTACTCTGGGTACCTTTGATTACCTAGATTATGGAATAATTTGCTGATTAAACACGATTCAGCATTGTGCTGACATATATGATTCTGTATACAGTAGTTATCTATTATGTTCCTATTATCCCGGCTATTTGATAGGACAAACATATTATGTTATGGGAACTTTTATTGTACTCCTAAGGGAGCCTTGTAACTTGTGATATGAGATAGGTTTCTAGTGTACCACTTAGGGGTTAGACACGATTAGGTGACCCTCTTAGCGAGTTGTAGGTTATATCCTATGTGCATGTAACAGGGGGAACATGCTATAGTTTGAGAACGGTTGTAATTGTGCTCCTAAATTAAACATGGTTCTATGCGATTGTATGACCTATATGTCTCCATATATAGTTGATAGCCATTGTACACTTGTTATACCCACTATGGGAAATAATCTAAACTCTGGGATATGTTATATTTGTGCCTCTTACTATTAGATATGATAATGATGAACCTCTAGTGAGTTAGAGATGGGGATATAAATAGTTAAAGAAATGTATGCCATATACTACAAGATTCCTTAGGCTATTTGTTGGTGAGCTATGGCTTGTCTGTCCTGGTCCTTGGGACAATTCTTATGTTTAGGATATTATTACATTAGTAGTGAGCCAACATGTAGTTGCGTTAGGCGATATCATTTGTAGCAGTTACGCTACAATATGATTTTGGAAAGGTGACACACTTCTAATTGTCTGTCCTGTTGGGCCTTAACTTATGTTAAAGTAACACTGCACTAGAGTTATTATACATGGAGTACCATTGATACATTATAGGTTAGGTGTCACGTCATGACACGGGTTACATTCTAGGATCGGGTGTCATGACCTGATAAAATATATACACTCTAGTATCTGGTGTCACGACCTGACATGATTAGGGGATTTCGTCTTCCAGGGGGATTCATCCCATTGTTATATATTTAGGCACCAGTATTAGGTGTCACGCCTTATATGGTTGGTACTAGGGATCAAGTATCATGCCTGACATGGTTGGTACTAGGGGTTGGGTGTCATACTTGACATAGTTGGCACTAGGGATCGGGCGGCACGCCTAGTACATTACGAGATTTGGGATTGGGTGATTGTTCCATAACAGAGGGTTCATACTTATGTGTAAGATTCATCTAAGCACCCTTTGATACATTAATTGTGTGTGGGTTTACCCTTTGGGCTTATAGGGGCTCGGGGGGAGGTACAAACATAGATATTAGGGCACTGCGTCAACGTATAGTCCAACACCCTGACCTATGTGATACTAAGAGTTGCATTTCGCTGTGTTTTTTCAGTTTGATTGTGATGCATTAATAGATTCTGGAAGCTGTGTTCTGTCAGGTGGGTTGTGATATGTTACTGGATTCTGGTTGTGTGCTCTATCAGTTTTGTTTTGATACACTGCTGGGTTCTGACAATTGGGATACGAGGATATTATTGATGCACTTGCTATTAGATGGTTTTCGATTCACTATCATAACTACAGTTCTTTATATTTGAGGTATTTCATTCAGTCAATCCATGATGCCTACTAGTGCCTGTTATCAGTACTCACCCTTAAGTCTCTCTATTTTCCCATGGTGCAGATCTAGGTATTAGTCGTGATGGTTGAGTTGGGGGTTCTTGAGCATTTTGGAGACACTTGGTGAGCATCGACAACTCTAGCTACTTCTTAGTCTCCTTCCTTTTTTATGGCCATCTTTTTATATAAATTTATATATACATGACTTCATGTTTTGGATAGGTTGTGTTGTTTTATGCTATTGTATCTATTATATTTGTGACTAGTGATTTAGGACAGGTACCCTAGGATTGGTTAGTTGGCTAGCCTATAGGTAGGATCTAATAGGCGCCATCATGACTAGAGCCAGGTAGTGGTAATATTATTGTGCTGACTTAACTTTTGAGGGGAACAAACAAAGTTGTGCCACTATTTCTTGTTCTACTACTTTTTGTAGCATATTTTCTTAAAGTCTGTGATTTCTTGGGAAACATGAAACTATTTTTATTATTTTTGTAGTATCTTTTATTATAGTATTATTATTTATTACTTTGTTATTTTTCGAATTGTTGGATCGTGCAATGCTGCTGTTTATTATTGTTTTGTTGTTTATAGGAAATTTTGTATTATTTGAACCTTTAGGAAATGTAAACATGACTTTATTGTGTTTTGTATTATTTTGTAGGTTTGTAGGAGTTGAAGACATGTAGCTTTAATATATTAGGGAGTATCTGAAGAGAGATAAACACTATCCATAGGTCAATTGTCTATTCTTTGTTACACATTAATTATAAATTCTTAAGTAATATTTACCTGTTATCTTCTACTAATTTTCTCTAATTTTATTCCTCTAGGCTTTGTGACGGGAACACCCTCCAGGTCCAACCCTACGACACACAGTCTAGGCTGGCCCAACGGAAAAGTACGAGCTTGCCAACGTCTAAACCGTGATTAACTGGTTTCCTAACTTTGAGGAATAAAAGTAACAATATGAGTGGAAGAAGAATGGTACCTACTAAACTAAGAAATTATCATACCGAGAGAAACCTAATGTCACGACACATACCTAGGGTCTAGGAATGACATGGCGAATTGGAACCCAAGAGTCCCCAAAGAAGCCTCAAAGTATCCACATTCACATCTTTGGTTTGGAAGCGCATAACAAAGTAGTAAACATATAGCTATAAGGGACGGGAATGTAGAATTCACGCTATGGGGATGTTATAAGGATCGGGATTAGCAAGATCCACATAGCACATAACACGTAGAAACTAAGGGGGAGGGGGTAGTATGAGTCACTCTATGGGGATAGATCGGGACTTCTTTCCACATTTCCGCATCACACCATAAAAAACATCATAATATCCATATTCAATAGGTAGTCATAACCTAAATCTCCAAATAGCAAAACATAACATATATCCGTACAAGAGTCTACAAGTTGTCCAACAATGCCTCTAAGTCATAGAATAGGACGGGGGCCAAGACATGTCCTGGGATCACCTTAAAGGAAATATAACATAAGTGGAAACAACATAATAGTTAGATGAAGGGTGGCTTGTTCTTGGATTATAGGACTCACCACAACAACTTTCACGAATTCGACTAGCCGTTAAAAGGTTGATGGATACAATCTCCGGTCCCTACATGGTTAGATAATGTAGGCAAAAAGTATGTGTTAGTACGGTTGAATGTACTAAGTATGCAGGCATTCAATACATATGTACTTGTTAAACTTGCATTCAATCTTAGACGACAAGGGCACATATATAGAAAGAAGTATATAAACAAAGAAGAGTAAGATATCAATGTGCCATGAAATCCATGATGCATTAGATGCTATCATGCTTACATCTAGAGGGGAAGTAACCATAAAAGACATCTCAAACCCCTATGAGTTATTACATGAATTGCCATGATGAAAGCCTCCCATTGGATGGAAGAAGATCACATGCCAAAGGTAATCTGCACCAGACCTTACGACTGGTAATTTAAGTGTGATGGCCACCTTCTTTATGACCCGGTCATTTTCGAAGGATTTCATCATCATATCGTATCATATCATGTCATATAATATCATATTTTATTATATATAATATCATACTATATCATATCGTATCATATCATAATTGTAACCATACTTTATGACCCGGTCATTTCGCTAAAGGTTACCAGAAACATTTACCTATGTTGGCACATAGTCCAAGAGAAAGGAAGAGGACCCTTGGGGATATCCCTGACGCCTCCAATCCCATCAGCGATACCTTATAATTCAAAAAGAATACTTATACATATACAAGCTTTCAAAAGAGGCATAAGTTATTTTAAATCATTTCAGTGCATACTTAGGCTTAATATCAATAATTTCTTCATAATCATGCACACTTGGGCTTAAAAGCCAAATCATGCTTCAATTCAATACTTCATGCATAGGAACAACTCATTCACATATATACAAGATGGTGTAAACACATGGAGTTGCTCAAAGAGTCATATCATAGATATTTATGTGATCACATTCTTGTCATAACCATATTTTTATGAAAAATATTATTCATAAACCTACATGGGCTTAACCCACTGCATAATCTTCTTGAAAAGCAATACTCATGTATGCATATGCCATAAATGATATTAGAATAGCACGGGCAATAGAGATTCAAACTTAAATGAATAGTATATTATGAAGTTCAAGTAAATCCACATTTATATCACAATTTAGATCACCCATGCTTAAAGAAAAATTTAAAGGGGACATGCACATTTAAATCTTCATAACATCAATACAATTCTTCATACTAGGGCCTAAATCACTTTAAAAACAACAATTAAACATAACCTATATTTCAATAGAATCAAACAAACAATATTCTTAAAGATCCATGTTTAGAGTAAACTTAATTTGATAAAATCGAGGGTAAAAGTGTTTGGGATCTTCATGGTTGAAAGGGAACATGAATCGATCCCACATACCTTAGTTAATAAGAAGACTCAAGAAGAAATTGAGTGAAGAAGAAGACCCTTCCTTAAGCTTCAAGCCAATCCTTTAAGGCTCACTTGAGAGGAGTTCTTTTGATGGAAGATTCAATATTCTAAGTGTTTTGATTTAATTTGATCGAGAATAGAAGAGTATATGACTTTTGAGAAGCTTAGGATAGGTTAGAAAGTCATAAAAAAAACTATTAGGGATAGCCTAAATTACAAGAAAGCCATTAATGAAATAGATGTCAAGAAGTTGTCAGGGTCCCATATAGAGACACCACGGGTCGTGTAAGGGTCATACAGAGCATGTGCCCATTCGTGTTGTTTCAATTAGAAAAATTCTCCACTTACAAAGTTCTAATACAATGATTCCATACTTAGAAGATCTTCACGCCAACACCTTTACGGTCTACCTCACGACCCATATAGTGGTCACACGATCCTTGTGAGGTTCATGTGTTTAGTGCCTAGGCCAGAATGTAGTTTTCAAGGACAAGGCGTCTCTCATGAGCCAACAAATAGCCAATGAAGTTTCACACGAGCTATGTTGGGTTCATGTGATGAAGGTCTTGATCTTGAGCTCCAACTTAAGGCCAAGACTCTATACACAAAGCCAAGGGCCACCTGAACGCTCCTCCACACGGCCTGTGATGAGTCACACGACCAGTGGAGGTGCCTATGTGGTGTAACCTTGGTTAAAAACATTCCAACACCAAATTCCATGCACCATTAAGTCCAAACAATGTCCGGGTCCTTACATCATCTCTCCGTTGGGAACATTCATCCTCGAATGTGCTAGAATAAAGCTTGAAAAGCTTGACTTAAATATGAAGCATCAAAACACAAAGACATAATGCATATTTCATCACTTGAAAGTCATAAGATCATTAACGCTCATATCAAAACATCTTTAAATTATTTTCCTGCACATGTATGCATGTCATGTTATGAAACTCTAGAGTGAAAGAATTAGGAGCACTTAGAATAGGAAGAACCTAATACCTTAGGCTTGAGTAGATTGGCAAAGATAAGGATATCGTTTCACCATGTCCAACTCCGCCTCCCTTGTAGCACTCTCCACACGTTGATTTATCCAAAGCACCTTAACTGAAGCAATATCCTTATTGCGAGCCACTTCACTTGCCTATCCAAGATCTCAACCGGGCCTTCGTTACAAGAAACGTTCTCCTCAACCTCAACACCTTCCTAATGCTTAATTGTATTAGGATCACCAATCAATTTCCTCAACATAGACACATGGAAGACCGGGTGGATATAACTCAAATCCGGAGGAAAATCCAGTATATAAGCCACATTCCCAATCCATTCATCAATCTCATAGGGACCTACATACCGGGGACTTAGTATTCCCTTGTTACTTAGATGAATTACACCTTTCATGGGTAAGACCTTCACATACACCCAATCACCAACATGAAACGCAAGATCCCTCTTCCTAACATTCGAATAAGACTTTTGGCAACTTAGAGCCATTTTCAACTTCTCCACACTAAACTGCACCTTCTTTATGCCTTCAAACATCGAATCTGGGCCAATAAAAGCCATCTCTCTCAACACAAACCACCTCTCTTGAGATCTACATCTTCTACCATATAAAGCCTCAAACGGTGCCATAAAAGTGCTAACATGGAATCTATTGTTGTAAGAAAACTCGATAAGTGGTAAATGATCATACCAATTACCCTTGAATTCCAAAACATAAGCCCTAAACATATTCTCAAAAGATTAAATTGTCCTTACAGCTTGGCCGTTGGTATGATGATGAACAGCGGTACTTAACTTCATCTTAGTGCCAAGTCCTCTTTGAAATAATCTAAAAAGAGAGAACTAAATTGGGTGCCACGATACGATATGATAGACCTAGGCATACCATGCATCCTCACCAAATCTTAGAGGTACAACCTTGCATACTCTTTGACATTGAAGGTAGTCTTGACTGTAGGAAATGAACCTATTTAGTCATCCGATCAATAATAACCCAAATTGAATCAAATTGCTTTCGGGTTGGGGGGAACCAACCACAAAACCCATGTATACATCTTCCCATTTCCAAGTGTGAATCTAAATATATTGAGTCAAACAACCAACCTTTGATGCTCAATCTTCACTTGTTGACAATTAGAGCATTCTAGTACAAACTTGGCTATATCTTTGTTTATACCTTGCCACCAATAACGTTCCTCGAATCTACATACATTTTGGTAGATCCCGGATGAATAGAATAATGAGAGTTATGGGCTTCACTCAGGATTACCTCCCTAAGACCATCAACATCAAGAATACACAACCAATCTTGATACCATAGCCCACCATCTCCCTCATGGGAGAAAACCTCTATCTTCTTTTTGACAACCAAGTTCTTCAACTCAACCAATGATGGGTCTAAATCTTGTTTAGCCTTGACATCAACAACCATAGAGGATTCTGCCCCATTTTTAACATAAATGTCACCATCATTAGAGTCAGCCAATCTAATACCCAACCTAACAAAATGATGAACATCTTTTACCAACTCTTTCTTCCCTTCATCAGCATGAGCCACATTTTCCATCGATAGTCTACTAAGGGCGTCAGCTACAACAATTACCTTGTTGCGATAATATTAAACACTCATGTCATAGTCCTTAAGGTGTTCCAACCACCGTATTTGCCTTAAGTTAAGATACCTTGGGTGAACACATATTGCAAACTATTTTTTTTGTGAAGACATCAATATGAACCCTATATAAATAATGTCTCAAAATCTTCAAAGAAAACACCATAACCGTTAGCTCAAGATCATGAGTAAGGTAATCACGCTCATGCTCCTTCAATTGGCTTGATGCATAAGCTATCAACCTACATTGTTGCATAAGCACACAGACGAACCCAATTTGAGAAGCTTCACAATACACCATAAACCCATTTAAGCCATCGGGTAAAGTCAAAATAGGAGTCGATGTAAGCAGATCTTTCAAAGTCTGAAAACTCTTCTAACATTCATCCAACCATACAAATTTGGCCTTATTTTGACTCAACTTGGTCAGTGGGGATGCAATGAGTGAGAAACCTTCAAATATCTTATAAGGACCATCCAACACAAGAAAATTTCGAATACTCTAGGGAGTCAAAGGTCTAGACCAATTCTTCAAGGGCTTAATCTTCTTTGGGTCGACCTCAATACCATCACCGGATACCACATGACTAAGAAAAGCTACTACACCCAAATTGAACTCACATTTGCTGAATTTAGCACACAATTGCTTTTCCCTCAAAGTCTTAAGAACCAACCTCAAATGATCCATCTGCTCGGGCTTTCTTCGAGAACAAATAAGAGATGGCTTGAATACCAGATTTATAAGGTCCATAAATACTACCAGAGCATTAGTTAAACCAAATGACATCACAACACAGTCAAAGTGTGTATATCTAGTTTGGAAAGCCATTTTGGGAATGTCACACTCTCTAACATTAATTGATGATAAACATAATGGAGGTCAATCTTTTAGAATTGGGTGGCCCTTTGAAGTTGATTAAACAAGTCGTCAACACCTGGCAACATGTATTTATTCTTGCTAGTTACATTATTTAGTTGCCTATAATCAATGCACATTAGAAGAGACCCATCTTTCGTTCTTAGGAATAATATCGGAGCACCCCATGGCGATATACTTGGCCTAATGAAGCCTTTCTTCAACAAGTCCTTCAATTTATCTTTCAACTTTTTCAACTCAGCCACTGCCATATGATAAGGAGGAGTAGGGATAGGTTGAGTATCTAGATAGAGATCTATGCCAAAGTCTACTTCCCTTTCGGGAGGAATACTGGGCAAATATTTGGGGAATGCATTAAGAACTCATTAACAACCAAAACAAATTCAAGAGTTGGTGACTCAGACACTACATCTTTAACCTTAACAATATGATAAATACACCCTTTAGAAATCATCTTTCGGGCCTTGAGGTATGAAATAAGCCAACCTTCGTAGTGGACTCACTAACCTTTCATTCAAGAACAGGTTCATTCGAAAATTGGAATTTGACTTTCCAGGTTCTACAATCTATAAAGGCATATGAAACATAAAACTAATCCATCCCAAGAATAATATAAAAATCAAACATCTCAAGTTCTACAAGATCACACAGAAGGATTTTATGCAAAATAGAGATAGGACAACTCTGATACTCTTTGGGAAACAATAGACTCACCCAAGGGAGTATAACCTGAAAAGGGCTCCCTAAAGATTTCAGGGCTCAAACAAAACTTAATAGCCAAAAGAGGAGTCACAAAAGATAAATTTGCACCTGGATCAAGAAAATCATAAGTATCCAAATTAAAGACTTTTAACATACCAATCACAAAATTCAGAGTCTTCTTTACTTCCTAATGAGCATGTGAAGCATAAATCCGCTATTTCTGAAGGCACCACCTTGTGGAGCTCCTTGCTGGCCTTGATCACCTTGGGCCACTTGATCCTAAAATTTCTAGGCTTCTTTAGGACAATCAAAAATCTAGTGGCTTCTATCACCAAACCTATAACATGCACCAAAATCTATCCATCAAGCACCCGAGTGATCTTTCCACACCTGACACACTGGAGAGGTAGTTGTCAACCTCCAACTGGTACCTTGGGAGGCGGAACCCTAGAATTAGAGAACCTCACGTTAGAACCTTGGCCATGTTGAAAGCGACTATAACCACCACCACTCTTGGAGTTTGAGAACCGACCATCATAATGGGCCCTCTTAGAATCATTCACCTTCTTTTCCTAAAGCTTTTCCCCGTTGATCTCTTCAGCATAAGTCATTAGTCTTGAGATGTCCATATCTCTAATAAGCATAGCCGTACAACACTCTATCATAACCAAATAAGAGATCCCAAGAATAACTTTGTGTATTCTTGCACGGGGTCAGCCACTAGCATAGGAGCGTACTTTGAGATCTTTGTAAACTTGAGGGCATAGTCTCTCTCACTCATACTACCCTATTTGAGGTTGATAAATTCTTTCATCATAGTTTCCCTAAGTTCTAGAGGGAAGAAATGATCCTGAAAGGGAAATTCGAACTCTTCCCAATTAACTTCATCACTACAGACCTTCTCCATTAACCACTGAGTATACCACACATAAGCCACATCCTTCAATTGATAAGAAGCTAGCTCAACATCTTTCTCTGAAGTCACCGCCATAATAGATAATACCTAAGAGAGTTCATCAATGAAGTCTTGAGCATCCTCATCAGCCTATGATCCATAAAACTGCGAAGGATTCATCAAGGTAAGATCTCTGACTCTAGCAGCTAGAGTGGGAGAATGAGGAGGAAAATTTGCTTGTCTAGAGGGATCGGTCACTACTTGGGCAAGCATGGCAATAACAGTACAAAATTCACCATTAGTGACAGACTCTCCCAAAGGCTCTTAAGGAGCTTGATCATCATTAACCAGGGCTTGTATTTGTAGGGGAGCTCTTTATGGAGGCATAATCTACAACGTAGCAAGGACATCATCAGGGTTAGGAAGCATTTCTACATAGTCCAATGAATGACATAAGACATGAAGAAATAAGACAATTTCTACAACGCCGTCAAAGCCTCCAACTCTTATATATGGTGCACTTTATACCCATAAATAGGACTCTATTCGATGTGGCATGTTGGACTCTAAGGATCATTTATAAACTTAGTTCTCTAATACCATGATTTTCACGAGCCGGACCTAGGGCCTAGGAGTGACATGGCAAATAGAAACCTGAGAGCCATCAAATAAGCCTCAAAGTATCCACATTCACATCATTGATTCGGAAGCACATAACGAAGTAGTAAACACATAGTTATAGGGGATGGGAAAGTAGGACTCATGCTATGGGATATCATATTGATAGGGATGAGCATGATTCACATAGCACATAACACGTGGAAACTAAGGGGTGGGTGGTATATGCCACTATATGGGGATGGATCGGGACTTAGGACTTTCAACATTTCCATATCATATAATAAAAAACATCATAATATCCATATTCAATAGGTAGCCATAACCATAATCTCCAAATCAAAAAACATAGCATATGTCTATATAAGAGTCTACATGTAGTCTAACCATGCCTTTAAGTCATAGAATAGGACGGGGGCCAAGACATGTTCTAGGCTCACCGTCAATGTAAATATAACATAAGCGGCAAAAAAAAGGTAAATAAAGGGTGGCTTTGCCTTGAATGATCGGACTCACAACAATAACTAAGATGAATTCGTCCAGCTGATAAAAGGTGGATGGATATAGTCTCCGGCCCCTACATGGTAAGATAATATAAGCAAAAAGTATGCATTAGTATGTTTCAATGTACTAAGTATGTTGGCATACAATGCATATGAAATTATTAAACCTACATCCCATGTTAGATGACAAGGGCACATATATTGACAGAATTGCATAAACAAAGAAGAAAAATATAATAATATTCCATGAAATCCATGATGCATGAAATGCCATAATGCTAACATATACAGGGAATGTAACCATAATCCACATCTCAAAGTTATGCGATGTAACGACCTAGCCCAACACTGTGAAGTATTGTCTGCTCTTGGGCCTAGCCCATCACGGATTTTTCCCTTTGGACTCACCCCAAATGGCACCTCATCTCCGTCTACCTAGCCTATTTAAGCTAAGCACGTAGGTGACTCACTTGTTAGCATCTCACTTTATTTGAGGCCGCGATCTCCTCAATTTGACTTCAGACTTATATACACTCGGTCATCTTGCACATTAGACGTACTTATCGCCCTCTAATCTGAAATTCAAGAACTTTTAAAAATGTGTGTTGATTTGACCCCGCCATATCATGTTTCATATGCATAGGACTAGTACATGTAAGATGTTTGGTGTTACATCTCCCCCCAGGAGCATTCGTCCCCGAATGTTAGCATAAATGGGATAGGTCGTACAAGTTTAAACTTTCATGTAAACAAACATTGGATAACATAACAAGCATTCAAAGACACATACCTCTTAATTCTCCAACATTGCATCTTGGACTTCCTCTTTAGCTTCAAATAAATAAGGGTACTCAGATCTCATTGCGTCCTCAGTCTCCCACGTTATCTCTTGTACTTGCTGGTTCCTACAAAGTACATTTACTGAAGGTATTTCTTTATTCCTTAGCTTTTTAATGTGACGATCAAGGATAGCGATGGGTACCTCTGTATAGGTGAGATCTTCTTCAACCTGTATATCTTCAATAGGATTGATACAAGAAGGGTCACCTATGAATTTTCGAAGCATTGTCTACACGTATGCCATAAATTGCAGGGATGGTGATACGCACACCTGGCTTACTTAGGCAGATCCCACATTGGAAAAGAGAGGGAGAATCATGGGCTATTTAAGTAAAGGGTTGGACCTAATACTATAAGGTAGCTTTTGGGGTGAGTCCAAAGGGACAAATCAGTGATGGACTAGGCCCAAGAGCAGACAATACTTCACAGTGTTGGGCTAAGTCGTTACAGGTAGTATCAGAGCCGACTCTCGACTAGTATGGTGGTAAGGCAAACCTCAGCGAGGACACTGAGTCCCTATTGGGGGTGAGTGTAGGGACGGTAATACGTAATGCCTGGCTTACTTAGGAAAATCCCACATCGAAAAAGAGAGGGAGAGTCCTAGGCTATTTAAGTAAAGGGTTGGACCTAATACTGTGAGGCACTATTTGGGCTGAGTCTAAAGGGTCTAATCCGTGATGGTCTAGGCCCAAGAGCGAACAATACTTCATAGTGTTGGGCTAGGTTGTTACATGCGCGTAGTTAAATGAATTTTCCCATTGAAAGCCTCCATCGGGTGACAGAAGATTACTTTTGAAAGGTAATCTACACCACACCTTACGACCTCGTCATTTCAGTGTGATTGCCACCTTCCTTACGACCTAGTCATTTCAGAAAGATTTCCATATCATATCATATCATAATTGTAACCATACCTTATGACCATGTCATTTCGGTAAAGGTTACCATAAGCATATACCTATGCTGGACCATAGTTCAAGAGAAAGGAAGCGGACCCTTAGGGATAGCCCTGACACCTCAAATCCCATCGGTGCTAAATAGTCATTCCACAAAAATACTTATACATATACATGCATTCAAAAGAGGCATAAGTCATTTCAAATCATTTCAATGCATGCTTAGGATTAAAATCCATATTCTTCATAATCATGCACTTGGACTCAAAATCCAAATCATACTTGAATTCATACTTTCATGCATACAAATAGCTCATTCACATATATACAAAATGGCGTAAATACTTGGTGTTTCTCTAAAAGCCATATCATAGACATTTATGTGATCATATTCTTGTCATAAACATACTTTGATCAAAATCATATTCACAAACATATGTGGTTTTAGCCCACTGCATAATATTTATCAAAACCAATACTTATCTGTGCATATGCCATGAATGATATGAGAATTACATGGGCAATGGAGATTCAAACATAAATCAACAATACATTATGAAGGGAAAATAAATCCATATTTAAATCACAATTTAGATATACCATGCTTGAATCAAACTGTAAAGGGTCATGCACATTCAAACCTTCAGAATATCAAAGCAATTCTTCATATTAGGGATTAAATTACATTTAAGTCAAAAATTAAATATAGCACATATCTTAATTGAATCAAACAAACAATAAGATAAATGACCCAGGTTTAAAGTAAGCTAAATTTCAGAAAATCAAGGATAAAAGAGTTTGGGGTCTTCATGGTTGAAAGGGACAATGAATCAGTCCCACTAGAAAATTTTAGGGGTCAAATATTGTCTTGTGAATCGAAGATTGTCTCGTGAAACAGGTCCTCAATCAATTTTTTGGGCCAACTTCTCTGCACTCAGGGTTCCTAAATAGGGGGTTGTGACAATATCTCCCCCTTGGAAATATTCCTCCCTGAAAGTATTAAAAGGAAGGCTCTAAAGCGTAAACGGGTAGCTAATAACCCAATACGCATTCAAAAATGCGATTCAAACACCATATCTCATAATTGTTAGTATTACACTTTCAAAATGCTTCAAAACAGTTCATAAACATCAAATTAAATGCATGCACCATTAGAACCTATAATGAATGAACTTTGGGAATTTCGGAGGAACTTATTAGTACCTTAAGCATGAGTGGAGTGGAATAGATACAGGTAATGCTTCGTCATATCTGCTTTTGCTTCTCATGTAGCACCCTGAATGTTTTGGTTTCTCCAAAGAACTTTGATGGAGGAGACTTCCTTTTTAGTTTGCTTTTTCACTAGCCGCTCTAGGATTTAAACTAGTACCTTTTCATAACTCAAATCCTCTTCAATGTTCACATTATGCAAGGGAACTATGGAAATGGAATCATCCATTAATTTCCTAAATATAAATACATTGAAGACAAGATGAGTTCAACGTAATTTATTGGGTAGGTCCTACTCGTATGGTACTTTCCCCACTCCCTTCAACAACTTGTAAAGTCCCACATATCTAGACTCAACATCCCCTTCTTACCAAACCAGAGAATACCTTTCAATGGGGGACCATCAAATAGACCCAAACGCCAACTTGGAACTCAAGCTCCCTTCTCCTTACATCCGAGTAGGACTTCTGTCCACTTTAGGTCCTTTACAATTTCATCCTTATTCATTAAATATTTTCCATAGTGTTCATCACCAAGTCCGTTCCCATTAGTTCTACCTAACCGACTTAGAACCACCAAATAGGTGATCTACATCATCTATCCTAGAAGGCTTCAAACGGTGCCATCCCAATACTTTCATGGAAGCTATTGTTGTAGGCAAACTACATAAGTGGCAGATGTTCATACCAACTTCCTTTGACCTCCAACACGCAAGCCCTCAACATATCTTTAAAGGTCTGAATGCTCCTTTCAGTTTGCCCATCGATTAGAGAATGAAAAGTTGTGCTCAATTTCACTATAGTTCCATGTCCTCTATGGAAGGGTCTCCAAAAGTGAGAAGTGAATTGAACTTCGAGGTCCGATATAATGGACAATGGAATCCCGTGCAACCTCACCAACTCTTAGATATACAAGTGGGCATAGTCTTCAGCACTGAATGTAGTCTTCAGTTGAAAGAAATAGGCCGACTAAGTCAACCAGTCAACCATTACCTGTGTGGAGTCACAATGCTTCATAGTTCTTGGAACCCAACTACAAAATCCTTGTTGATCTCTTCCCACTCCCAAGTGGGAATATCAATATTTTGTGCTAAGCCACCCAGCCTTTTGTGTTCGACCTTTACCTGCTGGTCGTTTGCATATTCGGACACAAATTGAGCTATGCCCTTTTTCATCGTATTCCACTAATAAATTTCTCTTAAATCTCTATACATATTGGTAGTGCAAGGATGAATGTAGTAGGAAGTGTTGTGGGCTTCTTGCATGATAAGCTTCATCAACTCATCATCACTAGGCACACACAACCTACCTTGATACCATATCGCACCATCTCCACCTTGGGAGAAGACCTCTAATTTCCCATCTTTTACAAAAGTTTTCAACTCAACTAGAGTGGGGTAAGGATTATGCTTGGCGCTAACCTAATTGATCATAGAAGATGCTGACCCATGAAGAACCATCGTACCACTATTTTTGGATCATTCAATATCACTCCCAGCCTTGAAAACCTATGAACATCTCTAGCCAACTCCCTTTTCCCAACAACTTTTATATGGGACACACTTCCTATTGAAATTCTATTAGGGGTGTCAACAACAAAGTTATCATTTGTGAGGTGGTGCTTCATGCTCATATCATAATCCTTGAGTAGCTCTAAGCACCTTTGTTGCCTAAAGTTAAGATCCTTCTGGTTGAACACATGTTGGAGGCTTTTGTGGTCAGTGAAAACATCCACATAGACTCGACACAACTAGTGTCGCCAGATCTTTAGGGCAAACTTCCCCACCTCGAGTTCAAGGTCAAAAGTTGGGTGATTCATCTCATGCACTTTCAATTGCTGTAAAGCATACGCAATAACCTTACCATGTTGCATTATCAAACAATCCAACCCGACCTTGGATGCATCACAATACATGACAAAACCATCACTCCCCTCTGGAAATGTAAACATGGGGGTTGAAGTCAACCGATCCTTCAAGGTCTGGAAACTCCTTTCACATTCATGCATCCAAATGAATTTAGCCTTTTTTGAGTTAGCTTGGTGAGTGGAGATGAAATTTTGGAGAAGTCTTGCACAAACCGTCTATAGTAACCTGCTAGACCCAAGAAACTCCTTGTAACAGTAGAAGTCAATGGCCCTCACTAGTTCTTACCGATTCTATCTTTTTAGGATCACCTTTGATGCCCTCTATAGTTACCACATGCCAAAGAAGGGCAACCTACTCTAGTCAAAACTCGCATTTGTCAAACTTTGCATAGAGATTCCGTTCCAGCAGTGTCTTCAATACTACCCTCAAGTGCTCCATGTGCTCTTGGTCTCCTCGTGAATAGATCAAAATCTCATCAATGACACTATCACAAACATGTCAAGAGAAGGCTTGAACACCCTATTTATGAGGTCCATAAATATTACCGGGGCATTACTAAGACCAAAGGACATCACCACAAATTTGAAGTGACCATACCTAGGTTGGAAATCAATCTTAGAAATGTCGTTTTCTCTCACCCTCAGTTGGTCATAACTGGATCTCAAGTGAATCTTGGAGAAATCAGTGTCCCCTTGTAGCTGATCAACTAAATAATCTATCCTTGAGAGAGGATATGTATTCCTGATGGTGACCTTATTGAGCTGTCGGTAGTAAATACACATGTGGAGCGATCCATATTTCTTTCTTACAAATAGAACCAGAGCGCCCCATGGAGACCGACTAGGTTGATTGAATCCATTCTCTAACAAATCTCCCAGCTGCTCTTTCAAATCCTTCAATTCGCTGGGAGCCATTCTATAAGCATATATTGAGTTAGGATGAGTATCAGGTAGAAGATATGTAGAAAAATCGATCTCTTGTTCAAGTGGGACACCTTAGAACTCATCTGGAAGACATAGGAGAATTCACTAACAAAAGGGACCAACTTAATATAGGGAGCTTTGGAAGAGAAATCTTTGACCATCACCAAGTGGTAGATACACCCCTTGGAAATCATCTTACGTGCCTTGAAAAAATAAATGAATTGACCTTTACATTAAGAACTGCTACCCGCTTATTCAAGAATTGGCTCATTAAGGAATTGGAATTTTACCCTATAGTTTCTACAAACGATGAGGGCAAAAGAAGCATGTAACCAATCCATCCTAAATATTACATCAAAGTATGCGATAGAGAGCACAACTAGATTACATGGGATCACTTTATGAAGAATAGAAATAAGACAACCTCTATAGACTCTTCGGGCTACAATAGATTCATCCATGGGGTTACTTACCTCGTAAGGCTCACGGAGGACTTCAGGACATGTATGAAACTTATATGCAAAGAATGGGGTTACAAAACACAAGTTTGCTCCTGTATCTAAATGTGCATATGGATCTAAATCATAAACTCATAACATGTCGGTGACCACATTTGGGGCTTCTTGAATATCTTGACAGTTGTGAAAGGCATAGAACTAGTTGGCCCTTGGGGTACCATTAGCTTGACCAATCTGGCCTTAGGGCCTTGTGCCTCCACTCTTATTGTCCTTGGCATGGTGATCGATCTTTCCACATGCGCAACAAGCATTACACCCAGCTAAGCATTCACCTTTATGGGGGTCTTCCGCACTTGGGGCAGTTAGGACTTTAGGTCTTTGCGGCAATGCCTTTATCCTTTTTGGAAGGAGAAGTATCGCTGGATCCTTGCGTTGGGCCACTTGAAATTTTTAGCCACTGCTCCTTTGAATAAAATAGTTTCTGCCATCAATAAGAGCCCACTTGACTCCACTCTCCTTTCTCGGAGTTTCTCTTCTTCAATTTGTTTGGCATACGTCATCAGGCGGGAAATATCCATCTCTTTGACCAACATTATCGTCTTGCATTCCTTTGAGACCAACTTGGAGACAACTGAAATGAACTTGCTCATCTGAGCCCTCAGATTCGCAACCATGAACAGCATACTTGGACAATAAGGTAAACTTGAGGGCATATTCCCTCACACTCATACCCCTTGCTTCAAGTTGATGAACTCTTGGACCTTCACCGCCCCAAACACTATGGGGAAAAACCTGTCTAGGAATGCACACTTGAATTCCTCCTAACCAGTAGGACCCACTTCTTGACCTCTCTCATTGGTCCACTGCTCTGGCCAAACCACAACGACTCCCTTAAGTTGGTACGCCACCAACTCGACCTTGTCCCCTGACGACACACCCATCACTGCTAGTACCCGATAGGCTTATTCTTTAAACTCGATAAGGTCCTCATCTGCCTTTGACCCTTGAAATTCTAGTGGGTTCATTCGCAGGAAGTCATGAACTTTAGCTGCTAAGTTAGGCACTTGGGGAGGCACTGCTATCTCCCTATTGGCTTGGTTATCCAACGTTTGGGCCAACACTGTGAAAGCGGCTTTGAACTTTGCGTGAGACACCTGTTGGACTGAAGGGACTTGTTGCTCCAAAATGCCTTGTTGGTTGGGAGATCTTCGGGGTGGCATAATCTAGAAAGAATCAAAATCTCATCGTTAATTAGCATAACATATTACTCAACTCTAAGACATGACATTGAATGAGAAAGAAGGGCATATTTTCTGAAACTGTCTCATAGCCTCTCGTTAAAGATAGTGATGCGTTTTACCACCTCGAACAAGACTCTATGCTACGAGGTATACATGGAAATCAGAGAAACATTTTAAAACCTATGCTTTGATACAAAGTTTGTGACGACCCAACTTAAGGGCCTAGTCATGACATAGTGAATGACATTCCCGAAGGGACTCACCCAAGCCATCTAAGTATATCAAGCATTCATAGGCAATAGACAAGAAATAATGTGGAAATAAAACATAAAGGAAATGGGCTATGGGCTTTTGGCAATGAAGAAACATTAAACATAGTGGAAACAACTACATCATTACTTTGTCCATATGCATACCAGCTACATCATAAGTTGATGGGACTGATAACACATAGTCTACATCAATACAAAGATGTCTAGACAATACAATATTGAAATAAGTGCCTTAGAAGGGCTACAAGATCATCTTAAAATAAAACTAAATACAAGCTAGATGGAAACGGTGGAAGTGTCCCAATCAAAGGGCTCAGCAAAATAATAGAGCTAATCTTAGGCATCGAATGCTAGACACAAGCTGGTGGAGCTGTACCTGTCCCCACATGATTAAATCATGTAGGCATTTATACGTTAGTACATTTGAATGTACCAAGTATCTGAGATGCAATGTATGGAGGAAACTGTAATGCCATCATAGTTAAACGTAAAATAATATATAAGTTTACACAAAGATAATGAGACATGAAATGGGAACAAACATGCACAAGAATTATGGCTCAGACTAATATGAGACAATTCCCCTTTATACATGAATTTAAGACATATCATGCCATCATATAAACTTATGTGAATAGACCATAACTGATAGTAAGACTATGTGTGCTACTAAATGGAATCTAATGAACTCCATCCATTGGGAAAAGGCCAATGCACTCCTTTCCATTGGGAAAAGCAGAATCTACTTGCCAAGGTAGATATTCAAATATTAGTATCACTCATAACTTTGGGGCATATGTAGATCGACTGGCCTAGCCTACAAGTCTCCTATTGTGGCACATAGTTAAGAATATTGAGATTTAGCTTCAAGTGATCATGCCTCAACTAATGGGACAGGTCCCAATCTCAATTCCTCTTGGTGCTATGAAATCCCATGGAATTATTAAACATACCTTAAAATCATAAGTAGCTTAGAATCACAAGTGGTAATTAATTGGTTTGGCTCAAAACCTGAGGGTCTTTATTAAAAATCATTTACGGAAACAATCATCTTACATAGCTTCGGTAAACTTTAACTTTTAAGCTCTTTATAAATGGCTTATTCATAGTCATAATTCATAAGAAGCTTTCATTAAAATAGGTTGGGACTAATTGATGAATGGAAAAATTGTAAATTTTATAAGTCTTAATAAATTTTTATTAAAAGGAACATCGAAATCGTCCAACATTAACCATATCAATGCAAATTTTAGCATCAACCTCACACATCAAAATATGTGTACATTTACTTAGCAAAATATTCATTGAACTTTAAGAAAATCATGTAGTAGCATAGGAACAAAACAATCACCATAAGCATGTTTAAGAACTCAAGAACATAAAGAAAAGGTAAAATACATAATAGGAAACTTTATGGGTAAAAGAGTACCCATAGATAAGCTCACATACCAGAGAAACTATAGAGCACCGAAGTTGAAGTCTTTAGAAAGGAAATTGGAAAACCCTAGCCTTGTCCTTAAAAGTCTTGCCTTAGAAATTTGGGATTTGAAGAATGAGAAAACGAGGGGTGTTCTTAGGGCTTGAAGACTAATATAGATCCCCCTTTTCATCCTGCAAACGACATAGTTTATGAATAAATTACGATAAATGACCAAACTTCCCCTCATTTAAACTGCCAAGAGCAATCTACAACAACCCGCCGATGGGCCATAGATTGTTTTATATGCCCTAAACCCTCACTCTAATGGTTCACCTGAGAGTCCTAAAATATGGACTTTTCTGATTTGGGGACTATGACAAACAGTACACTCCATACTAATTTCTATGGATCATGGATAGTCTTGTAGAATCCTACTTGCTTAGCAAAATTTCCATCTTGTATCAGACCCTTTTTTACGAGATTTTATACAAGGCATATAATATTTTATGAGCCATCTGATATGTCGCAGATTGAATTCTTTAAAATTTCAAATATTCTCATGGTTAGAACCCTATTTATGAACCACTCTACAAGCCATAGAAAATGCCATAGGTCAAAGATTGTCTCGTGAAACAGGTCCTCAGTCATTTTCTAGGCCAACTTCTCTGCATTCAAGGTTCCTAAATAGGGGGTCATTACAATATCTCCCCCTTGGGAACATTCCTCCCTGAATGTACATAAAGGCAGGCTCTAAAGCGTACATTAGTAGCTAATAACCCAGTATGCATGCAAAAATGCAATTCAAATAGTATCTCTCGTAATTATTACTATTACACTTTAAAAAATGTTTCAAAACAGTTCATAAGCAACAAATTAAACGCATGCACCATTAGAACCTAAAATGCATGGAGATTGGAAATTCCAGAGGAACTTCTTAGAACCTTAGGCATGATCGCGAGTGGAATAGATACGGGTAAAGCTTCATCATATCCGCTTCTGCTTCTCATGTAGCACCCTGAATGTTTTGGTTTCTCCAAAGCACTTTGATTGAGGAAACTTCCTTGTTCGTTTTCTTTTTCATTGACCGGTCTAGGATTCAAACTAGTACCTCTTCATAACTCAAATCCTCTTCAATGTTCACATCATTCAAGGGAACTTGGGCCAGCCATGAATATCCTCAACATCAATACATGGAAGGAAGGTTGAATTAAACGCAATTTTCTTAGTACATCCAACTCATATGGTACTTTCCCTACTCTCTTCAACAACTTGTAAGGTCCCACATATCAAGGACTCAACTTCCCATTATTTCCAAATAGGAGAATATCTTTCAATGGGGATACCTTCAAATAGACTCAGTCGCTAACTTGGAACTCAAGCTCCCTTCTTCTTACATCAAAGTAGGACTTTTGTCCATTTTGTGTGGCTTACAATTTCTCCTTTATTCTTTAAATTTTCTCCATAGCATTAATCACCAAGTCCGGTCCCATAATGCTACCTCATTGGCTTCGGACCATCAAATGGGTGATCTACATCGTCTACTGTACATGGCTTGAAATGGTGAAATCCCAAAACTTGCATGGAAGCTATTATTGTAGGAAAACTCCATAAGTGGCAAATGTTTGTACCAACTTCCATTGAACTCCAACACGCTAACCCTCAACATATCTTCAAATGTCTTAGTGGTCCTTTCAGCTTGCCCATTGGTCTGAGAATGAAAAGTAAAGCTCAATTTCACTCTACTTCCAAGTACTCTTTGGAAGGACCCCCAAAAGTGAGAAGTGAACTAAACTTCGCAATCCGATATAATGGACAATGGAATCCTGTACAACCTCACCAACTCTCGGATATACTAGTAAGCATAGTCATCAGCACAGAATGTGGTCTTCACTTGTAAGAAATGGGCTGACTTAGTAAAGCGGTCAACTATCACCCATATGGAGTCAAAATGCTTCATAGTTCTTGGAAACCAACTACAAAATCCTTGTTGATCTCTTCCTACTTCAAAGTAGGAACATCAATATTCTGGGCTAAGCCACCCGACCATTTGTGTTCGATCTTTACCTACTGGTAGTTGGCATGTTCGCACAGAAATTGGGCTATGTCCTTTTTAATCCCATTCAACTAATAGATTTCTCTCAAATCTATATACATGATGGCAGTGCAAGGATGAATGGAGTAGGAGGTGTTATGGGCTTCTTGCATGATAAACTTCTTCAACTCATCATCATTAGCCACACACAACCTACCTTGATACCAAATCGCACCATCTCTACCATGGGAGAAGACCTCTAACATCCCATCTTTTACCCAAATTTTCAACTCAACTAGAGTAGGGTCAAGATCTTTTTTGGTCTTAACCATATCGATCAGAGAAGATGCTGACCCACGAAGAACCATCGTACTACCATTTTTGGACTCATTCAATCTCACTCCCAGCCTTGCAAACATATGCAAAATCTCAAGCTAACTCCTTTTTCCCAACGACTTATATATGGGACACACTTCCTATTGAATTTTTATTAAGGGCGTTTGCTACAAAGTTGTCTCTTCAAAGGTGGTACTTCACGTTCATATCATAATCCTTGAGTAGCTCTAACTACCTTTGTTGCCTCAAGTTAAGATTCTTCTGGGTGAACACATGTTGGAGGCTTTTGTGGTCAGTGAAAACATGCACATAGACTCCATACAAATATAGTCACCAGATCTTTAGGGCAAACATCTCCGCCTCGATTTCAAGGTCATAAGTAGGATAATTTTTCTCAAGCACTTTAAACTGCCGTAAAGCATTGGCAATCACCTTACCATGTTGCATCATCACAGAACCCAACCCGATCTTAGATGCATCAAAATACACGAAAAAACCATCACTCCCCTCTGACAATGTCAATATGGGGGCTGAAGTCAACTGATCCTTCAAGGTCTGGAAACTCCTTTTATATTCATCCATCCACACGAATTTAGCCTTCTTTTGAGTTAGCTTGGTGAGTGGAGATGAAATTATGGAGAAGTCTTGCACAAACAAAACCATCTATAGTAACTGGCTAGACCCATGAAACTCCTTTTGTAAGTGGGAGTCAATAGACTTAGCTAGTTAGTTACCGCTTCCCTCTTTTTAGGATATACTTTGATGCCCTCTCTAATTACCACGTGCCAAAGGAAGGCAAGCTCCTCTAGCCTAAACTCGCACTTGTCAAACTTTGCATAGAGCTTCTGTTCCAGTAGGGTTCGCAATACTATCCATATGTGCTCCATGTGCTCTTGCTCGCCTTCTGAATAGATCAAAATGTCATCAATGAACACTATTACGAACATGTCAAGGTAAGGCTTGAACACCCATTTCATGAGGTCCATAAATATTACTGGTGCATTAGTAAGGCCAAAGGACATCACCAAAAATTCGAAGTGACCATACCTAGTCCAGAAAGCCGTCTTAGTGATGTCGTTTTCTCTCACCCTCAAGTTGTGATAACTTGATCTCAAGTGACTCTTGGAGAAATCAGTGTCCCCTTGCAGTTGATCGAATTAATCATCTATCCTCAAGAGAGGATATTTATTCTTGATGGTGACCTTATTGAGCTGTCGGTAGTCAATACACATGCGGAGTGATCCATTCTTTCTTACAAATAGGACCAGAGCGCCCCATGGAGACCGACTAGGTTGATTGAAACCCTTCTCTAACAAATCTCTCAGTTGCTCCTTCAACTCCTTCAATTCTCCGGGAGCCATTCTATAGGGAGGGATGGGGATGGGCTGGGTATCGGGCAGAAGATCTATACGAAAATCGATCTCTTCTTCAGAAGGGACACCTAATAACTTATCTGGAAGACATTGGGGAATTTACTTACAAGAGGGACCGACTCAAGACAGGTAGCTTTAGAAGAGACATCTTTGACCCTCACAAAGTCGTAGATACACCCCCTCAGGAATCATCTTACGAGCCTTGACAAAGGAAATGAATTGACCTTTATGCAAAGAATTGTTGCCCTCCCACTCAAGAACTGGCTCATTAGGGAATTAAATTTGACCCCACAATTTCTACAATAGATGGGGGCATAGAAGCATGCAATTAATCCATCCCTAAAATTATATCGAAGGTTGCGATGGAATACTTAACTTGATCATATGGGATCACTTTTTGCAGAATAGAAATAGGATAACCCCCATAGACTCTTCAGGCTATGATAGATTCACCCATGGGGTTAATCACCTCGTAAGACTTACGGAGGACTTCAGAACATTCATAAAACCTATATGTAATGAATGGGGTTACGAAAGAGAAATTTGCTCTCATATTTAAAGATGCATATGCATCTGAATCATAAAATCGTTTCATATTGGTGACCACATCTTGGGCTTCCTCAACCTCTTGAAGACCATTAAAGGCATAGAACCAATTGGCCCTTGGGGTACCATGAGCTTGACCCATATAGCCTTGGGGCCTACTACCTCCACTCCTACTGTCCTTGGCATGGTGACCGAGTTTTCCACAGGCATAACAAGCATCGCACCCCACTAAGCATTCACCTTTATGGAGATCTTCCACACTTTGGGAAGTTAGGACTTTAGGGCAATGCCTTTGTCCTTACTAGAAGGAGGAGAGTTGGTGGATCCTTGCCTTAGGCCACCTTGAGATTTCTAGCCACCGCTCATTTGACGAGAATAGTTTTCACCATCAGCATGAGATCACTTGGACTTCACTGCCCTTTCTCGGAGTTTCTTCTCTTCGATTTTTTTGGAATACGTCATCAGGCGGGAAATATCCATATCTTTGAGAAAAATTATCGTCCTGCATTCCTTTGAGACCAACTTGAACATAATTGAAATCAGCTTTCTCATATGAGCCCTCAGATTCGCAACCATAAATAGAGCATACATGGACAATTGGGCGAACTTGAGGGAATATTCTCTCACACTCATACCCCTTACTTTAAGTTCATGAACTCTTAGACCTTTACCGCCCCAAACTCAACTAGGAAGAACCAGTCTGAAAAGGCACATTAGAAACCCTTCCAACCAAAGGGACCCACTTCTTGACCTCTCTCACTAGTCCACTTCTCATACCAAACCATAGAGACTCCCTTAAGTTTGTAAGCCACCAACTCGACCTTGTCCCCTGGCGGAACACCCATCACTGTCACTACCTGGTAGGTTCTTCTATTAACTCAATAGGATCCTCATTCGCCTTTCACCCATGAAATTCCAATGGGTTCATTTGCATGAAGCAACAGACTCTGGTTGCTAGTTTAGGCACTTGGGGAGGTACTCCTATCTCCCGAATGGCTTGGTTAGCCAACTCTTGGGCCAACACCGTGAAAGCGGCTTTGATATCCACATGATACACCTGCTGGAGTGGAGGGACTTGTTGGTCCTGAGTGCCTCGTTGGTGGGAAGCTCTTTGGGGTGGCATAATCTAGAACAAAGGAAAAGCTCATCGTTAGTAAGAGGGAAGTATTACTCAACTCTAAGACACAACATTGGAGGAGATAGAGGCGAAGACTTACCGAAACCATCTCATAGCCTCTTATTAAAGATAGTGATGCACTTCACCACCTTGAACAAGACTCTATGCTATGAGGTACAGATGGAAATCTGAGGAACATTTTAAAACCTCATGCTCTGATACCAATTTTGTTACAACCCAGCCTAAAGGCCTAGTCGTAATTCGGCGAATGACATTCTCAAAGGGACTCACCCAAGCCATCTAAGAATCTCAAGCATTAATAGGCAATAGATAAGACAAAATGCAGAAAGAAAACATAAGGGAAATGGGCCATGGGCTTTTGGCAATGAAGAAACATTAAAAATAGTGGAAATGACTACATCATTACTTTTCCATATGCATACCAACTACATCATAAGTTGATGGGGCTGATAACACATCTCCATCACTAGAAAGAAGTCTAGACAATACAATACTGAAATAAGTGCCTCAGAAGGGCTACAAGAAAATCATCTTAAAATCAAATTAAACATAAGTTAGAAAAAAAGGGCATAAGAGTCCCGATCAAAGGGCTCACCACAATAATATAGCTAATCTTGGGCGTCGAACACTAGCCACGAGCTGATTGAGGAGTACTTGTCCCTACATGATTAAATCATGCAGGCAAATATGCGTTAGTACGTTTGAATGTACTAAGTATGTGAGATGCAATATATGGAGGAAAATGTAATGCCATCATAGTTTAACATAAAATAATGTATAAGTTTACACAATGATAATGACACATGAATTGGGCGCGAAAATGCACAAGAAGTACGACTCAGACAAACATGAGACAATGCCCCTTTAAACATGAATTTAAGATATATCATAGAATCATATAAACTTGTGAGAATAGACCATAATTGACAGTAAGACCATGTGAGCTACTACATGGAATCCAATGAACTCCTTCCCTTAGGAAAAAGGCCAATGCTCTCCTTTCTATTAGGAAAAGGGGAATGTATTTGCCAAGGTAGATATCTGAAACATAGTATCTCCCACAAATTTAGGGCCTAGTTGGATCCACTAGCCTAGCCTACAAGGCTCCTATGATGGAAAATAGTTAAGGACATTGAGATTTAGCTTCAAGTGATCATGACTCAACTAACGAGCGAGGTACCAATCTCAAGTCCACTTGGTGCTAAGTAATCCCAACAATCTTTAAACATAACTTAGAATCATAAGTAGCCTAGAATCATAAGTAGGAATCAATAGGAGTGGCTTAAAACCTGAGGGACTTTATGAAAAATCATTTAAGGTAACAATCATCATACATATAGCTTTGGTAAATTTTAACTTTGAATCTGTTTATAAATGCCTTATTCATAGTTATAATTCATAAGAAGCTTTCATTAAATAGGGTGGTCTTAATTGATGCATAAACCTTCATAAATCGTATATGTCATAAGAAATTTGTTTGAAAAGGAACATCTAAATCATCCAACCTTAACCATATCAAAGCCAATCTTAGTGCCAACCTCACACTTCAAAATATGTGTACATTTAGTTATTAAAATAGTCATTAAACTTTAACAACATCATGTAATATAAATGGAACCACAAAATAATCATAAACGTGTATTAGAACTTAAAAACTTCAAGAAAAGATAAAATGCATAATAGGAAACCTTATGGGTGAAAGGGTACCCATAAATTAACTCACATACCAAAGAAACAACAGAGCATCGGAGTTAAGTGTTGAGAAAGGTACTTGGAAAACCCCAACCTTGTCCTTGAGAGTCTTGCCTTAGAAATTTTGGATTTGAAGAATTAGAAAAGAAGGGGTGTTCTTAGGGCTTTAAGACTAATATAGGTCCCCCTTTTCATCCCCCAAACAACGTACTTTAGGAATAAATTACGAGAAATTACAAAACTTCCCCTCATTTAAAATGCCAAAATCAATCTACGACACCGCGTCTATGGGCCGTAAATTATTTTACTTATGGCTCACCTGAGAGTCCTAAAATATGGCCTTTTTTGAATCTGATACTATGACATATAGGATGGGTCGTACAAATTTCTATTGGTCATGGATGGTCTCGTAGAATCTTTCCACACTTTGCCAAATTTCCTTCTTATATTTGTTCCCTTTTTACGAGTCCTTATACGAGCCGTCTGATGATTCGTATATTAGCTTCCTAAAAACATCAAATTTCCTCGTTGTTGGAACCCCAGTTATGAACAATTCTGCGAGCCATAGAAAATTCTATTAGTCATAGATCGTCTCATGGAACAAGTCGTCAGTCATTTTTCAGGCCAACGTATCTACACTCAGTGCTCCTACACTGGGGGTCGTAACACGTGCTTAGCTTGGTTTTTACTGAAACACACTTTTTAGCTTCCAGTGAACTCTTTTTGCAACTTCTAGCTCAAAATTATATTGGGACCCTTCATCCTCAAACCAACCATACTTCTAGCACAAATTTGTTATTCCAAAATAGATGGAGTTGTCCGAATCCCATTTCGAGGCCATTTATTAGGGTTTTGTTAGAAATCTCACTTTTGTATATTTAACTTCTACCTAACAAGAAAAGTTACACAATTCTCAACCAAAACACTCAATAACCATCCCGACAGGTCATAAAAGATCTGAGGTTTTACTCAGAAACTCGAAACAACAGAATAATGCAGAAACACAAAATTGTAGGGTCATCACAACATCCCTCGCTTATAAGACTTTCATCTGCAAAAGTAAAGTAAAGGCATCCTTGATGGCTCAAATAGGTCGGGGTGTTGCTCCTGCATCTATGCATCCATCTCCTAGGTAGCCTCCTCGATCGGATGGTGTCTCCACTTCACCTTAGCAATTGATATAACCCTGGAGCGCAACTGCCTGGTATCCCTGGCTAAAATGATCACCGACTCCTTAGCAAAAGTCAAATAGTAATCCGACTCAATGGAATCATACTTTAGCACATGCTACTCATCTCGAATGTATTAGTGCAACATAGACACATATAATACGGGATAGATGGAAGAGTAAGTTGGAGACAAGGTTAATTCATAAGTAACTAGCCCAACTCATCTTAAGATCTCTTGAGGGTCGACATATAAGGGACTCAACTTGCCCCAGCCTGTCGCTCAAACCACTTGACCCCTTTCAAGGGAGAAACTCTCAAGAACACCCGCTCCTCAACATCAAACCCCAAGAACCGACGTCTATTGTTTGCATAACTCTGTGCCGACTCTATTTGTCCTCAACCTATCTTGTATCACCTGACACTATATTATACAGACTCCACTCTAAAGCCTTAAACCACCCAATAGAACTACGGTATAACCTACCATATAACGACTCAAACGGGGCCATCTGAATATTGGTGTGACAGCTATTATTATAGGCAAACTCAGCTAATTGTAGAATCTGATCCCACTAAGCCCTAAACTAAAACACACAAGCCCGCGACATATCTTCCAGTAGTTGTATAGCGCTGCTCGGACTTGCTATCAGTCAAGGGATGAAATGTTGTGCTCAAATCGACCCGAGTTCCCAACTCTCACATAAAAGCCCTCCAAAAGCTCAAGGTAAACTGCGACCCTTGGTCGGATATGATATATATATAGGCACCCCTACAACTAAACTATCACTTTAATGTAAATACATGCTAACCGCTCAGCACTGAAGGTAGATTAACAAAGAAGTGTGCAGACTTAGTCAATTGATCAACTATCACCCAAATGCTATCACAACCCCTAAAGTTATGAGAAAGCCCCATAATGAAGTCCATAGTCAGGCCTTTCCACTTCCACCCAGGAACGGGTAATGGCTGAAGTGTCCCACCAGGCAGCTGATGCTTAGCCTTTAGCTGGCATCAGCCTTTAGCTGCAGAAAACTAAGACAACGTGACACATACTATACAATATGTCTACTCATACTATCCCACCAGCAATGCTACCTAAGATCTCGATACATCTTAGTTGTACCTGGATGAAAAGAGTATCGGGGGTCATATTCCTCCGGTAGGATCATCTGTATCAAGTCACTCACTCTAGAAATACACAATCGGCTGCCAACTCTGAGAACTCCATATGAACTAACTATAACGTAACCTGCAATGCCCTGCAACACTCCATCTCGAAAACCCACTAAAGCCTTATCCTCTTACTAAAAGGCCCGGATCTGATCAACCAATGAAGACTGAGCCCCAATAAAGACCAATACTCAGCCAGAGTCTAAGATATCCAATTGTACCAACCTGTTAGCGAAGGACAGGATGTTTGAAGCCAACGATCGCTCCTCAACTATTAGTGTGTGCTAGGCTTCTAATACTTACTGCCTTTTTACTTAAGGCTTCTGCTACCACGTTTGCCTTGCCCGAAAAGTATATAATAGAAACATAATAGTCAACCAACAACTCAATTCGTCGACTTTTGCGAGATTTTGCATCACGATAAGTCATGATATTTTGTAAGCTTCAATGGTCTATAAAAATATCACAGCGCACACGCCATACAGATAGTGTCTCCAGATCTTGAGTGCAAACACCACCATAGCAAACTCAAGTTTGTACATGTGGTAGTTATACTTATAGGCCCATAACTGACGAGAAACATAAGCAATAACTCCACCCCGCTGTAGCAATACACGGCCAAGCCCAATATGAGAGGCATCATAATACACCACAAAGTTGTCTCCTTCAAGGGGGAGGGTAAAAACAAAAGAGGTAGTCAGCAACTCCTTCAACCTCTGAAAATTGGCCTCACACTTATCGAAATACACAAATGGTAAACCCTGGTGAGTCAATTGAGTTAATAGAGTGACAATTGTGGAAAACCCTCGACAAACTGCTTGTAATACCCTGCCAACCCAACAAAACGCTAAACCTCTATCATTGAAGTAAGCTTAGGCCAGCCACGAAACGCCTTGACCTTGGCTGGATCTACACTAATACTGTCGCCGAATACCACATAACATAAGAAAGTCACAAACTCAAGGTAGAGCTCACACCTAGAAATTTAGCATATAACCTATGATCTCGAAGTGCCTGTAACACAATATAGAGATGATAGACATGTTGTTCTAGGCTTGGTAAAGATACCAGAATATCATCAATAACATCCACCACAAAAGAGTCTAGATATGGACTAAATACTTGAGTCATCTAATCCATAAATTTTGCAGGGGCACAAAAGGAATGACTAGGTAATCATAATGCCCATAACAGGTTAGAAAGGGAGTCTTCTGAATATTCGCTGCCCAGATCCTCCGATGGTGGTACCCGGATCTCAGATCAACCTTACAGAACACGGAAGCCCGCTAAAACTAATCAAATGGGTCACCAATATGCAATAGAGGATAACAGTTCCTCACATTCACCTTATTTAGCTGTCGATATTGAATACACAGCTGAAGTGTCCCATCTTTCTTTGTCATAAACAAGAAAGGAGCTCCCTTGGTTGAAAACCTGACCGTGTGAACCCCGATTCTAGCAAGCTCTGAAGCTATGAATTGAGTTCTTTAAGATTTGTAGGAGCCATCATGTACGGAGGAATAGATATGGACGTAGTGCTCAGCTCCACCTATATCACAAAATCAATTTCACTCTCAAGCAGTAGCTTAGACAAATCAACTAGAAACACATCAGGGAACTCATAAACAACTGGCGCGTACGCCAAAGTAGAAGTCCCAATTATCACATCAGACACATGAGTTAAATATGCTAAACACCCTATAGAAATTAATCTCAGAGCCTAAATATAGGATATAATACCCATTAGATCCCGACTCACATATCCCTAAAAAACTATGGGAGACATCTTTGGTATAGTGACGTTCTTAGCATAATAGTCTTACACAGAATGATGTGGGGCAAAGAAATCAATACCCAAAATAAGACATAAGGCAATATCAAATCAGCCAGTGTCAAACCCTATAGAGTAATCATGCACTCTCTGCAAACTTGATTC